>JARXKY010000025.1:0-138753 GCA_029853015.1 Chelidonichthys spinosus
CTGGTGATACAGTAGTTCATGTGTGATAAAATCATGGCATTCATGTACAACTTTGAGGCCTCCGTAGTTAGATTATTCCTGATGTGTCTAAAATTTGCCAAATTAAATTTGATTCTGTTCACTACCTTTTTAACTTGTGACTTAAATATAAGTTTATTAATATCCCTAAATATTTAAACTCTTGTACCACTAAGAGTGTCCTTGTGTCCGTGACAGGAGGATCTGGATCTTTATTGGCAGATTTTACAAAAAACATACATGCTGTTTTATTGACATTTAGGGGCAGACATGCCAAGTTGAGATGTTGACCATTGTAGCTGATAACTCTTGCAGCTTGCCTCTTGTTTTTAGCATGTAGATATATGACTGAGTCATCAGCATACATCTGACAGGTGACAGTGGTTGGACAGACTTCAGGTAGATCATTAATATATAAACTAAATAACAGAGGACCCAGAATAGAACCTTGTGGTACCCCAACATCAATGTCAGTTATGTCTGAAGTTATATGATCCACACGAACACAATGGGCCTCATTTATCAATCTTGCGTGAAAACGGGCGCAGATCTGAGCGCAGATTTGGTCTTACGACAGGACACACGTGCGATTTATGAAACGTTCGTATCTGACCAATCTCAGCGTACGAATGAGCGGGCCTTGATAAATGCGGCGGCTGAATTCGATCGTCATTAACATGTTACGCCCATAAATGTTCCTGTTTCGGAGGCCTCGCCCACTGAGGTCAAACATGGAGAGACGAAACATGGGTAAGAAAAGAAACTTTTCTGACACGGAGATCGGCATCCTGACATCGGAGGTGGAACACAACAAGACAGTGCTTTTTGGCAGCCTGAAGGGTGGCATAAAAGGGGCTCACAAAAACGCTGTCTGGAAAAAGATAACGGAGGCAGTCAACAGCGTTGCCGTAGAGGAACGGACTCCAGCTGAGGTTTGAATATAATTCTCAATAACTTAACCCATGCCTAACGACTTCATCCGCAGCCTAAAAGCTTATGTCTGCTAACTGATCAAAACAATTCTTTACATTTAGGTCAAGAAAAAATGGTCGGATATGAAGCTGGCCACCAAGAAACGCTTTGCTGCGTTTAAACGCAGCATCAGGCAGACTGGAGGAGGCCAAACAGACTCCAGCCTGATCTTGACGGGGACGGAGGAAAAAATTGCCTGCTTAATTGGGTCGGAGTCGATCTGTGGCATAAGTGGTGGAGGCAGAGATCCCTGCGGTCCCTGAAAACGCGCTCACGTCTGGCGTATTGTTCCTCCAAAATAAGCAAGTCTGCCATCATCAAGACTTGATAACTGTCAAAGCATCTGTTTAAATAGGGGAATGAATAAACATCTGACCAACCACAGTGGAACGATGATTATCTCAACAGGTGCTTTCATTTTTGTTCCAGCTCTGTCACACCCATCGGACAAAAACAAAAACAATTACACATTTTTGCCTTTAGTTAATTTGCAAACACACATTTCTGCTTGTATTTATGATTCTTTCACATTTTAATGTGTAATAATTAGTTGTCATCTTAGGCTATTTATCCCATTGTTTAATTTTTTGAAAGTGGTATCAGTAAAAACATGGGCTTTAAAAGAAATGTTTTCGTTTTAATAATCCGTTTTGATCTGTTCTAAATATGTGACTGCTTATGCTTAATGAGCCTGTCCATTAAGAGCCTTGTAAGTGAGGAGAAGGATTTTAAATTCTATTCTGGATTTTACTGGGAGCCAGTGCAGAGAAGCTAATACAGGAGAAATGTGATCCCTTCTTCTGGTTTTAGTCAGAACATGAGCTGCAGCATTCTGGACCAGCTGGAGAGATTTAAGAGATTTATTAGAGCAGCCTGATAGTAAAGAATTACAATAGTCCAGCCTTGAGGTACGGAGCCCCCCTGGTGACATTGGATAAAAAAAATAAATAACGCGTGATAGACGCAGATAGTAATGCGTGGCCACGGGTTATTATCTCGTGGCCACGAGATAGTCAATGCGTGGCCACGCGTTATTATCTCGTGGCCACGAGATAGTCAATGCGTGGCCACGAGATAATTCACCTTCAGTAGCGGAATGGTTATCCATATGGAGCTGCCTGTCAGTGATGCTTATTCATGAATAAAGGCAATTATAGTCTGCTTTTGTATTCAAGAGTAGCTTTGTTATTATTGTCATGGCAACTGTAATGTCAATAATAATGCTATGAAAGACTACCGCGGTCAAGCCAGCCGCAACTCCGATCTCCGTGGTCAAATCAGCCGCACTTAAATTTCGAGTGTACAAGTATTCTCAGCATTGCGGTAAATGCGGAGAAACGTCGTAATACTTTTGGTTTTCAAAATAAAGGTATTAAGAACAGTAAGCTATATATCGAACCTACCAACCATTGAAAATAAAATGTTACATTAAAGTGATTCATGCGCCTATGATGTTATCTTTTGTTTTACTGTACCAATGTGGAGAAATTCAACAACAAAGTCCCATATTTGTATCTGGAGATTGCATATTTGCCCATATTTGAGCTACTGTAAAAACACTTTGCTCAATAAGTCCTGGCTAGGGGTGGTATATTTGACTTCTACACATAGAGGACTACAAGTATGTTTAATTTGAACCATTTTTACTGTACCAGTTAAGAGAAATTACAAAGTTAATGTCCTACATTTAACGAATAATAGGTTGTAATAGATGTAATTTCTCTTAATTGGTACATTAAAAATGGTTACTGTTCTTAATACCTTTATTTTGAAAACCAAAAGTAATACGACGTTTCTCTGCATTTACCGCAATGCTGAGAGTACTTGTACACTCGAAATTTAAGTGCGGCTGATTTGACCACGGAGATCGGAGTTGCGGCTGGCTTGACCGCGGTAGTCTTCATAGCATTATTATTGACATTATAGTTGCCATGACAATAATAACAAAGCTACTCTTGAATACAAAAGCAGACTATAATTGCTTTTATTCATGAATAAGCATCATCACTGACAGGCAGCTCCATGGATAACCATTCCGCTACTGAAGGTGAATTATCTCGTGGCCACGCATTAACTATCTCGTGGCCACGCATTGACTATCTCGTGGCCACGCATTGACTATCTCGTGGCCACGAGATAATAACGCGTGGCCACGCATTAACTATCTCGTGGCCACGCATTGACTATCTCGTGGTCACGAGATAATAACCCGTGGCCACGCATTAACTATCTCGTGGCCACGCATTGACTATCTCGTGGTCACGAGATAATAACCCGTGGCCACGCATTAACTATCTCGTGGCCACGCATTACTATCTCGTGGCCACGCATTACTATCTCGTGGCCACGCGTTATTTTTTTTTTATCCAATGTCACCAGGGGGGCTCCGTATTGAGGTAACAAATGCATGGACGAGTTTTTCTGCATCCTTTTGAGACAGCATTGGCCTAATTTTAGTAATGTTACGCAGGTGAAAGTAGGCTGTTCTTGTGGTTTGTTTAATATGCGAGTCAAAGGACAGGTCCTGATCAAAGATAACTCCAAGGTTTCTTACAGTAGCATTTGAGGCGATGGCAATCCCATCAATAGTCGCTATATCTTTAGACAGCGAGCTTCGGAGGAGTTTAGGCCCAAGTACAATAACTTCAGTTTTATCGGAGTTTAACATCAGGAAATTGCAGGTCATCCAGGATTTGATGTCATCAACACAAGCCTGGAGTTTAACTAGCTGATTGGTTTCTTCAGGCTTGATCGATAGATATAACTGAGTATCATCAGCATAACAATGGAAGTTTATAGAGTGTCCTCTAATAATGTTGCCTAAAGGAAGCATATATAAGTTGAAAAGAATTGGTCCGAGCACAGAACCTTGAGGAACACCGTATTTAACTTTAGTGTGCCTGGAGGATTTTTCATTCACATGCACAAACTGAGATCGATTGGATAAATAGGACTTAAACCAGCTTAATGCGGTTCCTGTGATGCCAATTGATTTTTCCAGTCTACATATTAGAATCTCATGGTTAATGGTGTCAAATGCAGCACTAAGATCTAGCAGAACAAGTACAGAAACCAGTCCTTTGTCAGAAGCAATAAGAAGGTCATTTGTAATTTTCACCAGAGCTGTCTCTGTACTATGATGTACTCTAAATCCTGACTGGAAGTCCTCAAGTAGACTGTTATTGTTGAGAAAGTCACACAGCTGATTGGCGACTACTTTCTCAAGGATCTTAGAGAGAAAAGGAAGATTTGATATCGGTCTGTAGTTTGCTAAAACCCCTGGATCTAGAGTAGGCTTCTTTAGGAGAGGTTTAATTACAGCTATTTTAAATGACTGTGGCACATAACCTGTTAATAAAGACACATTGATCATATCTAATAGCGACGCGCTAACTAAGGGTAAGACTTCTTTCAGTAGCCTGGTTGGTATCGGGTCTAGTAGACAGGTTGAAGGTTTAGAAGAAGAGATCATTGACGTTAGTTGGTTTAGGTTGATTGGAGAAAAGCAGTCTAAATATATATCAGGTCTTAATGCTAGTTCTAAAACTCCTGAGTTTGAGGGTAATGCGGTTCCAATTGAAGGCAAGATGCAAGTAATGAAGGCAAGAAGGCAAGATGCAAGTAATTTGAGGTCACATGAGGTGATGTTCATGGATGTATGGCACAACAATGGGCCTCAGGATCTCATCACGGTATCTCTGTGCATTCAAAATGCCATCAATAAAATGCACCTGTGTTCTTCGTCCATAACAGATGCCTGCCCATACCATAACCCCACCACCACCATGGGCCACTCGATCCACAACATTGACATCAGCAAAGCGCTCACCCACACGACGCCACACACGCTGTCTGCCATCTGCCCTGAACAATGTAAACCGAGATTCATCCGTGAAGGGAACACCTCTCCAACGTGCCAGACGCCACCGAATGTGAGCATTTGCCCACTCAAGTCTGTTATGGCAACGAGCTGGAGTCAGGTCAAGACCCCGATGAGGACGACGAGCATGCTGTTGAGCTTCCCTGAGACGGTTTCTGACAGTTTGTGCAGAAATTGTTTGGTTATGCAAACCAATTGTTTCAGCAGCTGTCTGAGTGGCTGGTCTCAGACGATCTTGGAGGTGAACCTGCTGGATGTGGAGGTCCTGGGCTGGTGTGGTTACACGTGGTCTGCGGTTGTGAGGCCGGTTGGATGTACTGCCATATTCTCTGAAACGCCTTTGGAGACGGCTTATGGTGGAGAAATGAACATTCAATGCACGAGCAACCGATCTGGTTGACATTCCTGCTGTCAGCATGCCAATTGCACGCTCCCTCAATGCTTGTGGCATCTGTGGCATTTTGCTGTGAGACAAAAATGCACATTTCAGGGTGGCCTTTTATTGTGGACAGTCTAAGGCACACCTGTGCACTAATCATGATGTCAGATCAGCATCTTGATGTGGCACACCTGTGAGGTGGGATGGATTATCTCAGCAAAGCAGAAGTGCTCACTATCACACATTTAGACAGATTTGTGAACAATGTTTGAGAGAAATGGTAATATTGTGTATCTGGAATGAATTTTAGATCTTTAAGTCCATCTCATGAAAAATGGGAGCAAAAACAAAAGTGTTGCGTTTATATTTTTGTTGAGTGTATATATATATATATATATACAGTGTATCACAAAAGTGAGTACACCCCTCGTATTTCTGCAGATATTTAAGTATATCTTTTCATGGGACAACGCTGACAAAATGACACTTTGACACAATGAAAAGTAGTCTGTGTGCAGCTTATATAACAGAGTTAATTTATTTTTCCCTTAAAATAACTCAAAATATAGCCATTAATATCTAAACCCCTGGCAACAAAAGTGAGTACACCCCTAAGAAACTACGCCCCTAAATGTCCAAATTGAGTACTGCTTGTCATTTTCCCTCCAAAATGTCATGTGACTCGTTAGTGTTACTAGGTCCAGGTGTGCATAGGAAGCAGGTGTGTTCAAATTTGTAGTGCACTCTCACACTCTCTCATACTGGTCACTGAAAGTTCCAACATGGCACCACATGGCAAAGAACTCTCTGAGGATCTTAAAAGACGTATCGTTGCGCTACATAAAGATGGCCAAGGCTACAAGAAGATTGCCAACACCCTGAAACTGAGCTGCAGCACAGTGGCTAAGATCATCCAGCATTTTAAAAGAGCAGGGTCGACTCAGAACAGGACTCGGGTTGGTTGTCCAAAGAAGCTGAGCGCACGTGCTGAGCGTCAAATCCAAATGCTTTCTTTGAAAGATCGTCGCAGGAGTGCTGTCAGCATTGCTGCAGAGATTGAAGATGTGGGGGGTCAGCCTATTAGTGCTCAGACCATACGCCGCACTCTACATCAAATTGGTGTGCATGGCCGTCACCCCAGGAGGAAGCCTTTTCTGAAGACGGTACACAAGAAAGCCCGCAAACAGTTTGCTGAAGACACGTCAACAAAGCACATGCATTACTGGAACCATGTCCTATGGTCTGATGAGACGAAGATTAATTTGTTTGGTTCCGATGGTCTCAAGCATGTGTGGCGGCGACCAGGTGAGGAGTACAAAGATAAGTGTGTCATGCCTACAGTCAAGCATGGTGGTGGGAATGTCATGGTCTGGGGCTGCATGAGTGCTGCAGGTGTTGGAGAGTTACATTTCATTGAGGGAAACATGAACTCCAACATGTACTGTGAAATAGTGCAGCAGAGCATGATCCCCTCCCTCCAGAAACTGGGTCGCAGGGTAGTGTTCCAGCATGACAATGACCCCAAACACACCTCCAAGACGACCACTGCCTTACTGAAGAGGCTGAGGGTAAAGGTGATGGACTGGCCAAGCATGTCTCCAGACTTGAACCCAATAGAACATCTTTGGGGGATCCTCAAGCGGAAGGTGGAGGTGCGCAAAGTCTCAAATATCCGCCAGCTCCGCGACGTCGTCATGGAGGAGTGGAAGAGCATTCCAGTGGCAACCTGTGAAGCTCTGGTAAACCTCATGCCCAGGAGAGTAAAGGCAGTTCTGGATAATAATAGTGGCCACACAAAATATTGACAGTTGACATGTTGTATGTAAATATTGACAACTTTCACTAAAGGGTGTACTCACTTTTGTTGCCAGGGGTTTAGATATTAATGGCTATATTTTGAGTTATTTTGTCAGTGTTGTCCCATGAAAAGATATACTTAAATATCTGCAGAAATGCGAGGGGTGTACTCACTTTTGTAATACACTGTATATATATATATATATATATATATATATATATATATATAATATATATATATATATATATATATATATATATATATATATAATTACACACACACACACACACACGCAAGGCAACATGTGGAAGGCATTCTTTTTTCCATTATATTTGTATTATCATTCTATGTTTGTATTGTGATGTGAATATGCTGGGGGATACAATCGGTGACGTAATTAGCATCACCTGTTTATCAAGGGAATTGAGTAAAGGTGTGTGTGAATGCAGATTTCGGGGTGCTGGCAGACTATATGCCAGCTTGATTCTCTTGCGCTTGTAGCTGAGTTTTGGTCTCTGACATCCCCTCTGAAGAGATTTTGTTGGGCTTTGACTTTCTATCAAGGCATGGTGCTGTGGTTGACATGGGGAAGAAACACTGCCAGATAATGGGCAAGCAGTTTCCCCTGGTTGACCTCAATCCATCATTAGAGCCTCAAACAGTTGTCGTCCAGTCCGATACTGCGGTGCCCCCACGTAGTGAGGCCATTGTTTGGGCTCAGGTTAAAAATAGGTGGGGAGATTATGCAGAGGGGATGCTGGAGCCCTCCACCTCTATCTCCAAACACTGTGACATTTTGGTAGCTCGAGTGGTTTGTAGAGTCTAATGCTAAAGAGCGGCATGAAAGTAGACACATTATTTACTGACATTGAAGTGGGGGACGAGGTGGCAGAGCAGTGTGGGGACAGCGACAGAGGGGAAAGTTTACAGCCTTGGACAGTTGAGACACTTATGAGTCAGTTTGGGGTGGAGAAGGGTTTTTCCCCAGAGGAGTTGAAAGCAGTTAGACAGCTACTGCATGAGAACATCACTGTGTTTAGTCAGGGGGAGACTGACTTAGGCAGGACTCACCTGACTCCACATGAAATTGATACCGGAGATGCTAAGCCAATTAAAATGCATCCCCGAAGGGTCCCTCTCCACCTACAGCAAGAGGTGACAGAGAACTTAAAGCAAATGCTCGCTGGTGGGGTTATTCGTCCTTCTTGTAGTCCATGGGCAGCTCCAGTCGTGCTTGGTAAAAAGAAGGGCAATGGTCTACGGTTTTGTGTCGACTATAGGAAACTCAATGAGGTCACTAGAAAGGACGCATACCCTCTCCCTAGAATCGACGATGCTCTGGAAAGCCTTAGCCATGCTTGCTGGTTCTCCACTCTTGATTTAGCAAGCGGGTATTGGCAGGTGGAAGTAGACCCGAAAGATCGCCATAAGACTGCTTTTACCACACGCCAGGGGCTGTTTGAGTTTAATGTCTTGAGTTTCGGCCTTTGTAATGCACCTAGCACCTTTCAGAGGTTAATGGATTTAATACTTGCTGATCTGCAGTGGACTACCTGCTTAGTTTATTTGGATGACATAATTGTTTTTGGCCGCACTTTTCAAGAACATCTGATGTGCCTGGTTGGTGTGCTTGGAAAACTTCAGCAGGCCAACCTTAAGGTTAAACCATCTAAGTGTGATTTGTTCTCTACACAAGTCCATTACCTCGGGCATGTCATCTCTGCTGCAGGAGTGATGCCAGATCCAGCTAAGGTGGAGGCAGTCAGAGAGTGGCCTGTCCCAACCAACCAGACTGAGGTCCAGAGCTTTATAGGGCTAGCCTCATACTTTCAACGTTTTGTAAGGGGTTTTGCTGATATTGCACACCCTTTGCATCAGCTGGTAGAGAAGGGGAGGCGTTTTCGATGGAGTGAGGACTGTCAAAGTGCTTTTGATCAACTTAAGGCTAGTCTAATTATTGCTCCTGTGCTAGCTTATCCAGACCCCAGTAAACCATTTATCTCGGACACTGATGCTAGTGACGTGGGGATTGGGGCAGTGTTGTCCCAGGAAGAGGGAGGACTGGAGCGAGTTGTTGCGTATGCTAGCAGGTACTACTAAAAAAGAGCTCTTAGGTATGGTGGCATTTACAAAACACTTCAGACACTATTTGTTAGGTAAATAATTTGTTTTGCGCACTGACCATAATTCCCTGCGGTGGCAGCATAATTTTCAGGGCTTGGAGGGGCAGTTGGCTCGCTGGGTTGAACAGCTTGCCAATTTTCAATACAAGATTGTCCATCGTCCAGGCAAGCTACATAGCAATGCCGATGCCCTCTCCAGGTTGCCAGCTTTTCTTGGAAACAAGCAGCAGGCCAGTCAGGGAACGATAGGCAAGGCTACCTCAAAAGTGTTTGCAATGCAAGAGGTTTTGTCTCCTATAGTGTCCAGTGAGGAAGGGGAGATAGATGAGTTGTCTGAGGCACAGATGGCTGACGTTTTGCTGCGGCGAATAATTGATTGTAAAAATCAGGCTGGTAGTCCGATGCCAGAAGATTCTGACCTGCAGAAATATGCCCCTGTTTGGAACCAGCTTCAGGTGCAGCAGGCTAGGCTAGTGAGGATTCCTCCTGCACATTCTGATGCTGCATCACAGGTGCAGGTGGTGCTGCCTCAGTCAATGGTGCCCAAAGTTCTGCAACAGTTGCACAGTGTTTCTACTGGGGGCCATTTGGGGGTGCAAAAATTGCAGGGAAAGGTTAAAGACCGTTTTTATTGGCCAGGGTGGTTTGGAGATGTTAAAGCATGGGTTAAAAAATGTGTAGATTGTGCTTCCCGCAAGACTTAGGGGAGACAGCCATGTGCACCTTTGCAACCGTTAGTTACATCTCGGCCTTTTGAACGTGTGGCACTTGATACTCTTGGCCCTCTTCCTGAGACCCCAGGAAAAAACAAGTACATTCTAGTTGTTGGTGACTATTTTTCCAAGTGGACAGAGGCTTTTCCACTGCCTAATCAGGAAGCGCATACTATCGCTAAAGTCTTGACTGAGGAATGGCTGTGTCGATTCGGGGCACCACGCAGTATCCACTCCGACCAAGGTCGCAACTTTGAGTCGGCTCTGTTTAAAGAATTATGTAGGCTTTTGCATATGCATAAATCTCGGACAACCCCTTACCACCCCCAGTCAGATGGGCTAATTGAGCGTTTTAATCGTACCCTTTTGTCTATGCTGTCTCTTTTTGTTGAGGTTAATCAGTTGAACTGGGACACTCTTTTGCCTTATGTTGCGTTAGCCTACCGCAGCAGTGTTCATGCAAGCACCTCCTTCACCCCATATAGGGTATTGTTTGGACAAGACATTGTTTTGCCTGTCGACATTATGTTAAACGTAGGCAATCAGGAGTCATTTGCCTCAGTGGACAATTATGTGTCTAGGCTGAGGGACACTTTGTCTACTGTAATAGAGGCAGTCAAAAGGCACCAGGCCAAGGCCTCAGAACAACAGAAAATGTACTATGATTTTCGGGCTAATTTCCAATATTACTCTGTGGGGGAACTAGTCTGGGTTCAGAATAAAGCTAGGAAGCGTGGGGTGTGCCCAAAACTACAGAGGCGGTATAAAGGTCCGTTTAGAGTCGTGGACAGGGTGACGGATGTGCTCTATAGGCTAGTGCTAGTGGAGGGAGGCCAAGAGAGTGTTTTTCACTTTAATCGACTTAAACCCTTTACGTCTCCTTTGCCAGTGCCATCAAATCCCACATCAACATCCAGAGGAAGTGAACAGAGGAATCAGTTGACTCCATCTAGCCGACATCAGTGCTCTGGGGTCCAGTTTGGTGCTAATTGGGTCCACCATCGTTATCCTTGCCATGATGCCTCTGCAGAAGTGATGTCGTATGTCATCCTAGTGACTCGAGGACGAGTCCCTTTTTTCAAGAGAGGGGAAAGTGTGATGTGAATATGCTGGGGGACACAATCGGTGACATAATTAGCATCACCTGTGTATCAAGGGAATTGAGTACAGGTGTGTGTGTGTGTGTGTGTGTGTGTGATTGCAGGCAGGAGGTCGTCTGGAAGGTGACAAAGGACAGAGCAGACGGGGCACGAGAAGAGCATCTGACTGCTGCGCTTCGGCACTCTTGGGAGGGAGGGTGTTGTTCGCAGCCGTTTAGGACTGCCGGCGATGAAGATAGTTAGAGAGGGGGTCAGAGGTTCCTGTGTGAGGAAGGGAGGTTTGCTGCCTCCTGTAGGAAGTTAGGGCCGGGCTTTAGAAGAGTGCAGGAGCCGCCACTGCTCTTCAGACTCCCTGCTGCCGTGCGCGACACTGACGCCAGCCGAACTGTCCCCGTGGAGTTGGATGGCATCACAAGCTCAGACCCCGGGGGAGGGTCTTGTCAAGCGGGCGAGTTAAGTTTGACCAATATTGTTGTTAAATGTATTTCTGTATGTGTGTGTGTTTTATATAGGCCGTTGTGTAGTGCAGAGGGGGAGGAGGTTACAGGTGGGAGAGCTATCGTCATAAGCGGGACATCCATATGGTTTCACTTTAAACGGTGAGAGTGGATTGCTGTGATTTCTCAAGTTGCTGTGATTGATAAATTGAAGTGCCTCCTGCGTTGAGGGTGTTGCGTGCTGTGATTTGAAATGGCGTGCCTTAAGCTAGAAACTAGCCCTGTGTGTGCTGTGTAGTGGTTCTTCACCTAGACGAAACGGCAGTGATCGTCCTGTGGTGACTGGTGACCTCTAGTCATTTGTAGTCCTCCTTACCTCTATGCAATAGTTTTATATACTCAACGTGTGATAATTTAATAAAGATTGTATATTTTCCTATACCGTTGTGATTATTTAAAGGCTCTGACACTGGCAGTATTTTCCTGCCATCATTTCACCACAAGGTGGCCGCCGAGTGCAGACCTGAACACACGTCATTTAACTTTTAACCAATGAGAACCATTCCACTGTAACGAAGGTGTGGACTGGAAAATTGGAAAAAAATGTGGTTGATTAGTAATACATTTTGTCTGAATAACAAGGTCAAGGAAGTATCGTACAAAATTATACATAAAATATATCCAGCAAAAAAAACACTAGAAAGATTTAAACTTGATATTGAGTATTCCTGTGATTTCTGTAGTTTGTTTGATGAATCTATAACACAGTTATTTTTTCATTGTTTATATTGTCAAATGTGTTGGTTAAATGTACAAAATTTATTGAAAACAAAACTGGACATTCAATAGAACTACACGAAAAGGACATTTTGTTTTACTTTGAAAATAACAAAACTAAACTAAATGTAGTCACTCTAAACCCTGTTTTGTGGTATTCCAAAGGGAAACGGAACAGTATGCAAAGTATCTGTGACTCGAATAATAACAAAGCTATGAAAACATATGATTTGTGCTCTTTATTCTCTGTATTTATTTAATAGCCTACCCCCTGGCTGTTGTTCAATTGTTTGTTTGAAGGTACATTAATAATAACTGCCTTTGTATTGATTATATTTCTGTCAATAAAGATTTATTGAAAAAAAAAAAAAAGATAGACCAAGGTACGTTTTATCAGTCTGTTTTCTGGGAATAATTGACACAAGCAGAAACCAGAAACAAGCCGTTTTTTGGTTTTTGGGCAAAAACCGAAAATCAGAATTTCAGCTCATTTTCTTGTTTTTTGGTTCCTACTTACAAAACTAAGTTACCACTCATTATTTTGTTTCCGTCGGTGGGCGGGTCCTCTGATTGACTAGTGTGCTTCCTTGCCCTGTGCTCTTCAAAATAAAAGTTCTTCCGTTTGATAATGTTGACAAAAATATTGTAGACACTAGCAGACACAGAGGTCCCTAACACCAGAGTTAACTCACGACGGTGGTCATTGTCCGGCTCTGAGCTTTGTGCTCTGTGCGCGTTCACAGCTGCTGAGAGCTGTGAGAGCTGAGAATTAGGAGTGATCACAACAACCAAATATGAAAAGAGATGAGGCTAGTTTTTAATTTCTGACAGCTGAACATTGCGCATCTGTTA
This sequence comes from Chelidonichthys spinosus, assembly GCA_029853015.1. Taxonomy (NCBI): domain Eukaryota; kingdom Metazoa; phylum Chordata; class Actinopteri; order Perciformes; family Triglidae; genus Chelidonichthys; species Chelidonichthys spinosus. The sequence goes on from JARXKY010000025.1 coordinate 13,050, forward strand.
ACATTTATCCATTTACAGTAAACAAATCTTTTTTTCTTGTTGAAAGATATTTTATATTGTTTTCACAAGAAACCCATTCTCCACAGCTGAAAGCCAGATAACAGCTGAACATGAATTTGCACAGCAGTACGGTGACATTTCTGAACTCTTTGACAATACTGTCAACTATGAACCAACACGGTTCCAAAATGGAATTAAGGATCTCACTGACAATGTGAGAAGACATGTGTAGCCTGATCTGTCGGATCGCAGAAGCTAAGCAGGGTCTGGCCTGGAGCTTCCTGTATGGTAGTTGAGAAGTTTGTTTGACATGACATGAAATGAAATTTGACATGTTTGTATGATGTTATAATGTTGCCTTGTCAATGTGTTGTTTTGACAGCTTAGTATCACTTTGTAAAGTACCTGTAGATGTTAGACAGGAGTGTTATGGAGACACTGCATTAGGTCTCAAGTGACGAACCCAGTTCAGAATGTGAAAGTAAAAGTGTGCTACTGCTGCAAAATCTCTCTTTGCTTTTATTACTGTATGACTATAAGACTTGAAGAATCTCCTCTGTGTAACTATTCATGTAGTCAGTCAATGATCAAACTAGTAGCATGAATATGAATTACAGTCCAAGCGGGTTAGGCAAGGCAAGGCAATTTTATTTGTATAGCCTGTTTTTACAGTTTGTCTCAAAGGGCTTTACATAGCGTGAGCATCATAACAACATCCTCTTCCCTTAAACCCTCACATCCACTGAGGAAAAAGAGAAACTTTTTTTTTTTTAAATTGGAGAAACATCAGGGTGAGCAACAGAGGAGGGATCCCTCACCCAGGACAGGCAGACGTGCAATAGATGTTGTAAACGGACAAGAAAACAGTTTATAACAGAGAATATGGAAAAACATGGAAATGGTTGACAGGAGCTGACGAAGGCAACTTCTGGTGGGGGGAAGGGGGGCGATGCAGGCGGTGGTTGGTGCAGAGGGATGGAGCTGTGGAGAATCTGTGGAAACAGAGTATGAGACACCAAGGCCAAACTACAAGGTGCCAGAGGTAAGGAGAGGAGGGGGGGGGGGGGGGTCTCTACTTAAATGTAGTTAGAGTGTCTGCCTCTGACCCATGGATAGAGCTGGTTCCACAGTAAAGGAGCCCAGTATCTGAAGGTTCTACCTCCCAGTTTTTAGAGATATTGGCAGTCACTAACAGAACTGCATTCTGGGAGCCAAGTGATCTGGTCAGAGTAGCCAGATTCTTTACTTGAGTAGAAGTAAAAGTACCTGTCTAAAAAATGACTTCGGTAAAAGTCATTGTACTTTTGTATTGTACACATCAGGTTTACACATCACACTTCTGAACATTAAATCTTGGACCAGGACTGGCTTCTAAACTGTGGTGTCACAAATCATGCTCATAGGCCCAACTCTTAATCAACTTTTTTAATAGCACATCAGGCAACAGTTGCTTCTCACTGTACAGGTGGTGTGTCATTGTGAGTGGCACACCCAGGGACTATGTATGAAAATAACTAAGCTTCTCTAGCCGTTATCTGGTACAAAACATACTGTGTCCCTGCCAAATAAAATAAAAATTAAACAAATTTGCACACTGTGCAGTCAGTGAAGCTCAACTGAAAAACCCTTCACCATTATGACGTGTGCTCCTCAGATAAAAGTAACTCACTGTTTACACTTATACGACACATACTCGACCCCCCTCTCCAAAATATATGCAGTGTTTCCTCTAGGATTTTCCCCTAACCCTTTTTTAGTCTGTACTTCCAGGGAAAGTATGCTCTACTCACTCAGTAATTTCAGGAAAGCATTCTCTACTGAAGAGTGATCCAACCAACATGTATAAAACCCTCACATTGCTGTACTTACAGTAGCCTATGGATGAGAAAATAGCACCTGCCATGTGGTTTCTGTGTAATTAAATAATAAAAAAATGTAATAACTCTCTGCATGACACATTCTTGTGCGTTTAAAGAGGTATATTTCTACATTACTGCATTGTTTGTGTTTTGTCCTGGGATGACAATACAAGACTTCCATGAATGTGCATTTGAGAGAGGTAAGTTTGCTTTGTATTCCAGTCAGCCTGAGCAAATTTCTATAGATCCATTTGATAACATGTTCCAAGTGATACAATTAGGTAGGCTATAGGACAAAGCACAATACATCCCTGGAATGAGTGAAGCTTGCCTGCTGACATGAAAACAAAAATGTCTGTCACAACTGCCATGAGCAAAGAGCAAAATCATTTGTTTATAGTGTACAGTAGCCTGCTACACTCTTTGTCATTGTACAGAGTAGAGTGTATGATTTGCTTGTACAGCACCTTAAAAAACTCACTGTAGCCTACATTATATTCATAGGCACACCCTGCCTCGCTTTCAATATAACACACTCGCATTATGTAATCACTGTCAGTAAATAATATGTAAATAATAATATATTCTGTAATCACCGTCAGTACCTAAATAATAATATGGAAACAATATAAAATATCTTTCAACAAGAAAAAAAGATTTGTTTACTGTAAATGGATAAAGGTTAACAGATGCGCAATGTTCAGCTGTCAGAAATTAAAAACTAGCCTCATCTCTTTTCATATTTGGTTGTTGTGATCACTCTCACAACTCTCAGCAGCTGTGAACGCGCACAGAGCACAAAGCTCAGAGCCGGACAATGACCACCGTCGTGAGTTAACTCTGACCAGAGGGGTATTCCACCAAACTCGCTAATTAAAGCGGCGCTTACCTGGTTAAGCCTGGTTAGAACTAACGCCAACTTCCACTTGCGGCTAAACCCATTCCATTAATGCATTTCAGCCGCGCCTTGTTGAGGCTAATTCAAGCCAGGTTAACGTTGTCGTGTGTTCACGTTCACGGGATATGAAGCCAGACCTGAACTGTGAATGTCGAATCATCGAGAAAATAGCTAAAAAGACCAGAGAAAAAATTATTGATGGAACTGTACGAGGAGTACAAACCCATCATAACCAAAAAGGGAATACTGTAGTGATAAATAAAAATCGCGAGGCTGCTTGGCAAGAATTGCCGAGCGATTAAATGCGTGAGTACCGTTAAGAATAACATGTTCTAATATAATACTGACAAAAATTTCACAAATGTGAGGATAGTGTAGAGGTAACGCACTGGCTTGGCACGCGGCAGGCGACGGTTCAATTCTGGACTATAGAACTTTGTGAAACTTCTTTCTTTGGCCGGAACTCACTCACTCACTCTCTCTCTCTCTCTCTCTCTCTCTCTCTCTTTTAGATAGGCCTAGTAAATGCATCTACATTGACCAACACATTTATCTCAACAATTCAATGAACTTATTAATGAACTCACCTGAAAGGAATTTATGTGGCTGACAATTGCATGCAGCAATGCCTTTGTCATTGGGATCTATAACATGCCATTAATAATAACATCTTTATGCCTATCATGTTTTTGCAAGTTATATTTGAACATGTGAAATACATATGTATTTAGATAATAATATGGCCAGTCGGTGTTCAGGAAATAAACGATTTATTCATATTTTTTTTAATTGCAAGCATGTATTCCTAGACACTTGATGAAAATATAGTCTGTTACTTCGTATATGTAATTTTGGTCATTTTTGTTCTTTCACGTGACTAAATCACGAGGACTAGGCTTGGCGGAACCTTCTGCTGGTACAGTTGTTTCCGACAGACGGACTTCTCTGAAACCCCCGCTAAAGTAAGCTGATGGTTAGCCTTCCCCCGGGGCAGGCTAGTTTGGTCGGATAAATTCCCATGGTTACTTAGCGGAGAGTGCCTCAAGTCACGTTGATGGACACAACTCTCGCTAAAGGTAGCAAGGCTTATCGAAATTAGCCCGGCTTTGCGCTTAGCGAGTTTGATGGAATACCCCTCGGGACTTTAGGTTTTTTTGAGCCGGATTATGAACACAGAGCCTGGAGATGTTGAGCCTCCTTCGTAGTAAAGCCCCGAGGTCTACTCTTCATGTAACAACTGTGCCACCTTGTGGCTAAACATCAACTGCACTGAAGTCATCATAACTTCATAAATTCTCATTTTCAAATGATTATGAATACTATTATTTTTATTTGAAGCCGGGTCAGTCTTGACTGTGGGTGTTAGGGACCTCTGTGTCTGCTAGTGTCTACAATACAGTAATATTTTTGTCGACATTATCAAACGGAAGAACTTTTATTTTGAAGAGCACAGGGCAAGAAAGCACACTAGTCAATCAGAGGACCCGCCCACCGACGGAAACGAAATAATGAGTGGTAAATTCGTTTTGTAAGTAGGAACCAAAAAACAAGAAAATGAGCTGAAATTCTGATTTTCGTTTTTGGGCAGAAACCGCAAATCAGAATTTCTAATTTCTGACAGCTGAACATTGCACATCTGTTAACCTTTATCCATTTACAGTAAACAAATCTTTTTTTCTTGTTGAAAGATATTTTATATTGTTTTCATATTATTAGTTAGGTACTGACGGTGATTACAGAATGCGAGTGTGTTATATTGAAAGCGAGGCTGGGTCTGCCTATGAATATAATGTAGGCTACAGTGAGTTTTTTAAGGTGCTGAACAAGCAAATCATATTGTTGGAACATGTTATGAAATGGATCTATAGTATAGAAATTTGCTCATAACTGGTTGGCTGGAATACAAAGCAAACTTACCTCTCTCAAATGCACATTCATGGAAGTCTTGTATTGTCAACCCAGAACAAAACACAAGCAATGCAGTAATGTAATAATATACCTCTTTAAATGCACAAGAATGTGTCATGCAGAGAGTTATTTTTTGTACCAGATAATGGCTAGAGAAGCTTAGTTATTTTCATACGTAGTCCCTGGGTGTGCCACTCACAATGACACACCACCTGTACAGTGAGAAGCAACTGTTGCCTGATGTGCTATTAAAAAAGTTGATTAAGAGTTGGGCCTATGAGCATGATTTGTGACACCACAGTTTAGAAGCCAGTCCTGGTCCAAGATTTAATGTTCAGAGGTGTGATGTGTAAACCTGATGTGTACAATACAAAATGACTTTTACCGAAGTCGTTTTTTAGACAGGTACATTTAGTTCTACTCAAGTAAAGAATCTGGCTACTCTGACCAGATCACTTGGATCCCAGAATGCAGTTCTGTTAGTGACTGCCAATATCTCTAAAAAAAAAGACTGGGAGGTAGAACCTTCAGATACTGGGCTCCTTTACTGTGGAACCAGCTCTCTCCATGGGTCAGAGAGGCAGACACTCTAACTACATTTAAGTAGAGAGACCCCCCCTCTCCTCTCCTTACCTCTCGCACCTTGTAGTTTGGCCTTGGCGTCTTGTACTCTCTCTGTTTCCACAGATTCTCCACAGCTCCATCCCTCTGCACCAACCACCGCCTGCATCGCCCCCCTTCCCCTCGCTGTTAAACTGGCCTGCCCTCCCTGTTCACGACCCAGTCTGCCACCCACTACTCCCATTAAGCTGGCCTGCTCTCCCCTCCTTTCCTGCCCACCAGAAGTTGCTTTCGTCAGCTCCTGTCAACCATTTCCATGTTTTTCCATATTCTCTGTTATAAACTGTTTTCTTGTCCGTATACAACACCTATTGCACGTCTGCCTGTCCTGGGTGAGGGATCCGTCCTCTGTTGCTCACCCTGATGTTTCTCCAATTTTTCCCCAGTTAAAAGGGTTTTCCTGGGAGATTTTCCACAGTGGATGTGAGGCTTTAAGGGAAGAGGATGTTGTTATGATGCTCATGCTATGTAAAGCCCTTTGAGACAAACTGTTTGCAAAAACAGGCTATACAAATAAAATGGCCTTGCCTTGCCTTGTCTAACCCGCTTGGACTGTAATTCATATTCATGCTACTAGTTTGATCATTGACTGACTACATGAATAGTTACACCGAGGAGATTCTTCAAGTCTTATAGTCATACGGTAAAAAAAGCAAAGAGAGATTTTGCAGCAGTAGCACACTTTTACTTTCACATTCTGAACTATGTTCGTCACTTGAGACCTAATGCAGCATCTCCATAACACTCCTGTCTAACATCTACAGGTACTTTACAAATTGAAACTTAGCTGTCAAAACAACACATTGACAAGGCAACATTAAAACATCATAAAAACATGTCAAATTTCATGTCATGTCATGTCATGTCAAACAAACTTCTCAACTACCATACAGGAAGCTCCAGGCCAGACCCTGCTTAGCTTCTGCGATCCGACAGATCAGGCTACACATGTCTTCTCACAATGTCAATGAGATACTTAATTCCATTTTGGAACCGGGTTGGTTCATAGTTGACAGTATTGTCAAAGAGTTCAGAAATGTCGCCGTACTGCTGTGCAAATTCATTTTCAGCTGTTGTCTGGCTTTCAGCTGTGGAGAATGGGTTTCTCCCAAACATTGACACTTGTGTCAAAGAGGACCCCACTTTATGCTGGTAAGCGTGTGCAGCTCCTGCAGCCTCTGGCAGACAATCTGCTGGCGCTTTCTTTGGGCATCCACCCAGAGCCAGTTGACCTGGGATGCCCTTGCCTAAAATAAGCAAATCAAAACACAAATCATCAGGGGCTTAGGTGTGGGTAATTAACATATCACCATCATGCATATCAATCCACCTCAGTGTGTAACCCTTGGAAGCCCTTGAAAAAAGTTTATTCAAGTGAGCTATGTTATCTCGATTCTTATATTGGAAGCCCAAGAAAGTACCAGAGAATTCTTCAGTTAAAAAGTAGTAGAATTTTCTCAGGTCACAGATAAAGTACATCAGCGCTAGGCTTGGAGTGACAGAGCTCTCAGAGGATCTCTGTCAGGAGTGAGCCCAGCGCTGATGTACTTTATTTGTGACCTGCCTTTTTGTGTTGCATCTTGAGGTAGGTGGTCACCTGCAGTTTGGGGGTGTTCTGGGACAGCTACCACCAGCAGATGTGATACAATACAGGGATAACGTTTCTACCTTGATTTGATTGATGTACTTGATGTACCAGAGCTGATGTACTTCTGTGACCTGAGTAAATTCTACTACTTTTTAACTGAAGACTTCTCTGGTACTTTCTTGGGCTTCCAATATAAGAATCGGGATAACAGCTGTTAGTAAAAAGATAAAAGTATTCAGTTTACTTTCATGTTCTTATAGATTACTTGGTTATACAAAAAAGTATTTGGCTTCAATGTTCAGTACAAGGAAATAACTTAATCCTTTTAACATATATGGATCAAAATCAAAAGATTAAGTATACTTGGCTTGTAGTTGTGCTGAGTATTTTTATAAAGTAGTCTATAAATTATTTTTCAGACATTTGCATCTGGGAGGTAGTACTCCATCATGTTTTACATAGCATCTTGTGGACAACATAGACTAAATCAGACTTCACATCTTTACCAAATATTAGGTCTGTCTGCTCTTCTTGCATTGCCCATATAAAGAAAGTATTCCTGTAGAAAACCTGTAGCCTAGTTATCTTAGACATGTCCAAATGCAGGCAGTCTTTGAAATTAGGACACACGAAAAAGTTGTACATAGGCAATTGCCCATATAGTAGTTACAGACACACTACCTGTATAATCTGTACACCAGTGGCGGCTGGTGAAATTTTTTTTTGGTGGGGCTGGTGTGCCAACAGATTTCCCTGCCTAATCTAGCATAAGCATTCAAATGAACAGTCGGAAAATGACTACAGTTCCACAATAATAATTTAATTTCACAGTTTCACAGAAAAAGTAACAACTTACAGCTATATTAGACTTTATACTATCAAATACTATACAGTACAATCAAGGGATAAATTCACAACAAGGGTATGATTTCAGCTGAATCTATACAAATCAACAGTGTGTGAGTGAATGAGTGAGTGAGTGTGGGTTGAATTATTATATGGAGAGAATGAAACAAAACATTTCCTATTAAGATGTGACATATACAAAGAATTGAGAACCAAGTTCAAAAATTAAACATAAACTGGTGAACTTAATACCCTCTCTAATCAAGAAAAAATGCAACATTTACTTGGAGAAAACAGCATCAGTGCCATAGAAGCAGCAAAATTTGTCATTGCATGTCACAGCCTGAGAGAAACAACAAAGCAGTCTCCACAACTATATTACTATTACATATAATACTATAATATTATTACATATTGCCCATTGAATGTAAAATAAACTTAAAAGACACTCTGTTCCTCTGTGTGTCTCTCTCTTTTTCGTCCTCTGTGTCTCTGTTTCTCTCTCTCTTCCTCTGTGTGTCTCTGTTTCTCTGTGTGTGTGTGTTTGTCTCTCTCTCGGTTTTATTTGTACAAGAATTTCGCTCGTCTTTCTTTTTGAGAGGCAAATTTTTCAATGACCCTACTGTTGAAATCAGGAATGTCTTTTGTCATTTTCTTCTCGATGGAGAGCATAGCCAGAGCGTTGAGCCGATCTTGTGACATAGTGTTCCTAAGGAACGTTTTTATCCTCTTTAAGGTAGAGAAGCACCTTTCAGACTCTGATGTTGTCATTGGTGTTGTGATGATGATGTTGAGAAGACTTACAGTTTCAGTGAATGTTTCTCCAAGGTTGTTTTCCATCAAAACCTGATAGAGAGCCAGTGCACCTTTGCAACTCCGGAACTCCTCATTCTCGTAGATCAGGGACAGTTCTGTTTTAAGTCTGGCCTTGTCCAATGAGGGATAGGCTTCCACCGTGGTTTCCAGCGCTGAATCTGGGAACTTTCTGCTGTGTTGTTGGAACAAGTCTCCTTGCAAGAGAGTGGCGCTGATGAGGTGCTTGGTGAAAGAAAACCTCTCCTTGGCATGGCTCATGATGGTGTCACATACCTATGCGATAATATACAAATTTAAAAAAGGGAAAGAATTAGGTCTTCGCATGTCTCACTACAATCAATGTTCTGAATAGCTAGCCTATATTGTGTAATAAACCAAAATGGTTAACTGTAATTATTCATAGATATCATATGGCAATATACATTTGAGTCTGGACAACTATATCAAGTGGCGAGCATCTTCATTAGATTTTATTTGATGATGTCTCTGTTCCTCTGTGTGTGTAGGCAAGTGCTTACCTCCAGTGCCAAATGGTGCTGCGTGTCTTGTCCCAATGTTCTCCGTTTCTTTGTGGGTGGCTCCTGAACAGGTCCCCTGTACTCCTCATCCTCAACCAGATTAGGAACAGCCTCCCTGATCCCATACGTAAGTTTTATGAGTCAGTTGTGAAAACTGGTTAGGGATGTAATAACCAAACCCAAGGTTGTTATAATTACTGACAATTATAGTTCATCTAAACTTCACAGATAAATTAATTATTTGAATAAGATGACATACACTACTCACAAAAAGTTAGGGATGTTTGGCTTTTGGATTAAATTTCAGAATGCATGTAAAATGCACTATAACCTTTACAGGTGAACTTAAGTAAACCTTCTCTAAACTTTTGAATGAACATGTCCAATGTTCAATGTTTCTGTTCTTATTGAATAATATGCTGTTGTGTAACAAGGTGATTAACCAAAATCACAACACCTGTCTGATTTAGTGGTTCAGTTGTCATTGAACCTCTAAATGTCCTCTTCATCTTGATGTTCAAATTTTGACATCATCACTTTAAAATTGATCAAGTTATTGAGACATTGAGATTTTTTGTTGTGGTATAGCCACCACTGTTGTTAGCTCTTGTTTGAGATAAAGAAATTACCATTACATCCTTCTACTTAAATGCCCTGCTTTCATGGTAGAATATCATGAACATAGAAGAACAATAGAAAAGAATAGCATGAACTTTTTATAAGGATATTCTTGTCTATGTGAGTAGTGTATAAGCATTTAAGGCTACACATAATTTATGCAGAGAATTAACAATTAGGCTAGGCTACATAATAATGCATTTAACATACCTGATAGCCTGCATGCGGTTAAAGAATGTCTGGGTGATTCCTGCGATGTAGACAGCATCGATGTTTCTCTTCTGGAGCTGATTATACAGCATGTCTTCATGTGGCATGATCTTATGGAACAAGGCTAGGAAAAAACAGAAAGCTTCATCTTCCAGCATTCTCACATAGCCTCCAGCCTCTCTCTTCGTAGGGCCATCAAACTCTTCACTGTTCCGGATGGTCTGAAAACACTTCACCAGATCATTTTTGTGCTCATAGACTGTGTTGACTGCACGACTGTTGAAGTTCCAACGTGTTGACTATGCACTTGGAAGTCGGTGTGCCACCATCTCATCTAGCACTGCAGTTCTCTTGCTCGATTTTGAGAAAAAAGAAGCAAATCCCCCCATGTCAGTAAAAAAGTGACTGATCTGAGGGATGTGGGAGGTTGCCTGCTGCATTACCAGGTTTAACTGATGGGCATAACAGTGAATGTAGTGAGCGTTTGCATAGATGTCCTGTACCTTTCGCTGCACTCCTCCAGTGGCACCCCTCATTACCGCTGCCCCATCATATGCCTGGGCGATCAACTTTTTTTCTTGTCCCTCGGGAAGGATGCTGTGCAGTCTCTCTAATAAGGCACCGGCTATTGAATCTGCACAGCTGTTGGGTAGCTTGATGAATTCATAGAAGCGCTCCTGTATATTGTCGCGTCCATCCATGTATCTCAGTACGAGGACTAGCTGACAGTGTGTGGAGATGTCAGTAGTCTCATCAGCTTGGATCGATAAAAACTCCGCTGTCTTCACTTCATCTAAGATCTGTTCTCTCAGAACTGCCAGCATACAGTCCAGGAGCTCGTTCTGAACTGTCTTCGAGGTGCCTTTAAATACGGTCGCATGTTCAAGGTGCTCCCTCAGGTCCCGATCAATGGATGCCATTAAGTCGACTAAACCTCTGAATATTCCGGCGTTGTGTGAGGAATCCCTTTCATCATGTCCCCGCATTGCCAATTCAAAAGCACCACAAAATTTCACACAATTGATGATCTTAGATAAAATATTGCGGTTTTTATCTACCTCTTCATTGTGCCTTCTTACAGCAATGCGGTGCCCGTCATCTAGCTGCGTTGCTATGCTAATCTTTCCGAACACAGCTAGCTTAACGCAGTTTTCCATGTGAACTTTGGATCTCTCATGCTTCTTGATCCATTCGGAAAGGTGCTTTAAATCAGTTAGTCCAGTCTTTGTCCAAGTCGAATCACATTTGTCGCTTCTGAAGAGGATACAGGGGAAACAGAAAAGTGCGTTGGTTGCTCCACAACCTGCCAGCCACGTCTTACGGTCGAACCAGCTCCGACAAAAACTCCGTTTGTACAACTTATCTTTCTCCTTGGTTTGCTGGGAAATGTTGATTTCAGGCTTGTCGGGTCCCAGCTCCTTAACCAGAAGTTTTTCCTCCATCGTCCGTCTCGCAAAAGGGTACATTAATAATGATTTCACCGAATTTGGTGAAAGCTGCTGCTCTTGAACTCCAGTTGTTACCTCCATCGCCATCGCCATCATCTCTTCCTCGTCGTCGTATTTTTTTCCCTCCGGACAGAGTCTGGGAGTCGCACTACGAAAAAAACCTTCGCTGGCTCCTCACGTAGCTCTAGCAATCCTAAACGTTCACGCATTTTACGTAGCAGTTAGGGCTACATTTCCAGTGCCCCACAGGCGTTAAATTTTGCGGCGTTGATAGGCCAATTATTCATCATTTTCACCTAGCAACCATAACCGGATTGGCTATTTAGCTGCAAGTCAGGGGCGCTTTGCCGAGCGCCCCATGAGACAATGATACACAGTTTGTCAGTGGAAATTCACTGGTTAATGAGTGTCAGTTGGTGGAAATGTTGTTTAAATGATTTAAATTGCATGTAGGCACACCCACACACACACTATTAAGTAAAACTGACATTGATTAAAAAAACAAAACGCAAAAAATATCCCCTCTACAGCTGGTGGGGCGGAGCCCCAGCGCCCCCTATGGGCCAGCCGCCACTGCTGTACACCTAGTTGTATCTGGTATGTTTATATTGATTACAGTGCATATTTTTACTAGGGACGATATGGAGCAGGAGAGAAGGCACTGCTCCACCTTAAAACAAAAAATCCACTCCCCGCCCTATACAAAATTCTCCCCCACTGGCAGCTCCGCTGTGTGTGAGGGGCAATCGTGCATGCACTGTATGACAGGGTGATGGCTGAACAGCAGTAGAATGGGCAGAAGCCTATGAGGCATTGTTTTAGCAATGTGAAGCATGACAGCGCAGCAAGGTCTCATATGAACTGCAATATGATGATATGCACCCCAGCCTTGTAAATTCACACAATAATCTGGAGGCATTTGGGCATACCACGTTTGAACATTTGAATCAACCCTGTGTTAAAAAAAGGGGGATAAAATTAGCAACAGAATATAGCCTATTCACAATGACAAACGTACAATGCCTATAAAGGTACATAGCGGGCTTAAAGGGAAATTTAAAAAGTGGTATGCTAACCTTGGATCCTGTGTGCATTCCAGGACTGCACCATCCGGTGAAGTCCAATCTGAGCCACCTGACAGGTAAGCGTGGACACACAATACCGTGTCAAGTTGTCCTCCATGTTGAGTTCCTCCTGGTCTACAAGGTGGATGAGAGCCCTTTTCAGTGGGTAGTTTACCCTGTTATTAACCTCTGGCCACATCCTTTCAACGATATGATTCTGTCATGTCAAAAGATTAAAAACAAAATGTTAAATTTAATTTCAATAATGACAATTACTATCTGCACCTAATCGTAATCACTGAATAAAAATCAATTTTCTATGACAACAAAGATCAAGAACCCAATTAGTTTGATGATTTTTCATGCATGGGAAGTAGGATTTCCATAGAAGAAGAAGAAGAAGAAGAAGAAGAAGAAGAAGAAGAAGAAGTAGAAGAAGATTTTTGATTTTTCAAACACACTTTATTTACATGTGGATCATTTTACAGTGCTGTAGTGGTAAAAGGCAATGTTAGTTTATATATGCATAGCTAAAAAAGATAAATATATATATATAGACCACTACTTAGATAGAAAATGTGCAAATTGCAGGTCATCATTAAAAACAGTGCAAAGAATATTGTTGAAACACCAGGGGCCGTATTCACAAAGCATTTTATCTTACCGCTAGGAGTGCTCCTAACTCGCGCTAAAACATTTTACGTAGGAGTTTTTTCTTAAAAGTTATTCACAAAGCCGCTGAGACCTACTCTTACTAAGGATAAATCACTAAGAGTGAACTAAGAGTGACGTGCCGTTGCTATGGATTACGTCGATTCTCGTGCACGAGTTTAGAAGTGTTCAGTGCGGTGATTGGTTGTTCAGACGAGCCCACTAAATCACCGAAAAACAAGGAAATAGAGGCTAGAAATGAATTCCTATCAAGTAGTTATGGACAGTGCAGTTAGCAGAATACACGCATGATGACAAGTTTGTGCAGACCACGATAATGACGTTGTAGCCTGCACGTTCAAGAGAGAGAGAAAGCAAACAATAAAAATACGTAAAATGCATTAAATCAAGGAGGCAATTAAAAGCACCCTGCAAAGTATTATTCAATTACCATATTTCAGCACTTAAACACTTTAAATAACAGCCCATACCGCCGTTCAAGTCCCCCTATCATGATGGATGATGAAAAAGTGAAACGCAAGCGAAAGGCCAATTGGTCCCAGGATCAATTGCTACTACTTGCCCAGTTTGTGCTGGAGCGGAGGGGGGTAATAAAGGGTAGATTCGGGGCTGGAGTGACCAGTAAGAAGAAGCGGGAGGCATGGGAAGAAATTTGTGTGAAGATAAATGCTTCCTTCCCTGCTGTGCGTCGCTCTACCGACGATTGCGAAAAACGTTGGTATGCCCTGCAATCACAGTGTAGGAGGGAGATTGCCGACTATAAAAGAGCTGTCGCGGCTACAGGTAAGTCCATTATTAACATTGCTTGCATCCTTTTGGGAAATGCATTTGCATGTCTTAAATTTACAATTAACAAAGGCTACAGTGATATGAAACGTGAATAAAACTGAAATTTAATTTGTTGGAGGAGGATCTGCACCAAAGCCGTTGTCCCCGGTCACGTCGGTGGTGTACGCCGTCCTAGGCTCGGACATAAGCATAACTGGCCTTGAGGGTGCAGCTGATCCTGCAGCCGAGTTGCTAAAGGAGATTGAGGGGTATGCATGCAATGATTGCAATAGGCTACATGAAAAACCTTTCTGTTTAATATTTACAGAAGAATTACAATGTGCAACTGGTCAACCCACTTCCCAAAAATGTGTTACAAATTATATATATATATATATATATTCCCCACAGGAGAAATGAAGATCAAAGTCCAGCTGCAGCTGCAGCATCACATCACACAGCTCTTCCTCTTCCAGCTGCACCTCCTCTCACAGCTCTTCCTCTTCCAGCTGCACCTCCTCTCACAGCTCTTCCTCTTCCAGCTGCACCTCCTCTCACAGCTCTTCCTCTCCCTGCTCTTCCTCTTCCTCCTCTCCCTCTTGGTGCACCCACTGCCTCTCCTCTCCCTCCTGCTGCTGGTGCCAGTTCACTGTTGGAGAAGAAATTGAGGATGGAAATGAGGGTTTTAAAAAGGCAAAGAAAGGTCCTCAAAGCAAAAGAGTGGCTAATACAAATGAAGACAGAATATTACAGTCTTAAGATAGAAAAATTGAAAGAATAAATGTTATGAACTACACAAATGTGTGTTGACTGATTTTTGCCAAGGTGTTTACCTAAAATGTGTATTTACAAAGTGATCCCTAAATGCCAGTCCACTCGGTTCCACACGGCCAAATTCATCGTCATGTTGATCGCCATCATCATCATCATCATCACCGTGGTCATCGTCCTCTTCATCGTCATCATCGTCCGGCTGTGGAATGTTCCTCCGCTTGCAGAGGTTGTGCAGAATGGCACAGACAGTGATGACTGCGCTTGCCCTCTCTGGGGTGAGGCATATTTCGCCGTGGAGGACATGAAACCGACGTTTCATCTGCCCAATTCCTCTCTCCACAACATTTCGTGTATGTTTGTGCGCTCTAACATATATGGAGGAAAACAGTAAACAATAATAAATATGGATTCAACAAATAAAAGGCGTCAAAGAGCTATAGGACTAAGCGTAATCTGCGTAATTTACATGTTACACTTACATGTTATACTTTAACTGTGCTCCCGGTTGTGGATTGAGGTAGGGTGTCAAGAGCCATGTCTTGCAGGGATAGCCACTGTCACCCAGCAAGTGACAGCCAACAGGGACATGGTGCCTCTCAAAAAGCTGCCTCAGACCGCTCTCCATTAAAATGCGCGAATCATGGGTAGCTCCAGGCCACTTTGCAACAACATCCAGTATGTTACAATTTGCATCAAAAACAACCTGCGTGTTGATGGAATGCACTTTCTTCCTGTTGACGAACACGTCCTCATCATTTGATGGCGCGATTATTTTTATGTGCGTCCCGTCTATAACACCGATCACACCGGGCATACCTGCAATTGCCATGAAGTTGGCTTTAATCCTGTGTAATTGTTGAATGTCCAAAGGAAACCGGATAAACTGTTGGATGATATGTGGTCTAGCGCGTTGGTTTATGGCACGGCTGACTGATGGTTGCGATAGTCCTAAATCGTCAGCATTGCAAAGTTGCATTTTCCCAGTTGCTAAATAGCGTAGTGTTGCGAGACATTTTATTTCGGGACTAATTGGATTATTCCTGTTAGTCGGGGCTGTTATTGCATCCCGCACTAACTCCACAACAAGTTTAATACCCTCACGATTTAGCCTATATCTCTTCATTAACTCACAGTCTTCCATAGTCTCCAAAACATTTCGTCTTGCAGCCATTTTCAATTCCTTGTGAATAGGTCTTAGTGAGTTAGGAGTCCTCTTGAGGACTTTTAAGCTCTCCTAGACTTAGGTGCTACTTTTAGGCCTAAAATCCTTTGTGAATTGCTCTTAGTGAAAAAAGTTAGGAGTCCTAAATTTAAGAGTGACACGCCCATTATTTTTAGGAGTTACTCCTAAATTCGCCGGTTAGGACCTACTTTTAGCCCTAAAATCCTTTGTGAATACGGCCCCAGATGTTTTTAAAACTGTCCAAGTCGTGAATCATTTTATAAAACCTGAACTCCAGCCTCAGTTTGCACTTTACATTGCAGCGCCAGACTGAGGCTGCCTCCTGACCCACTCCGTTCTCTAACTTGCGTTTCCTGGACACGTAAATGGCCAGCTTCGCTTCCCCCAGCATGAAGTTCAGTAGCTGCCATTTCTTTTGGTTCACTTTCTTATATTTGACACTGTAGATGAACACTGGTATACAAAAGGTTTCGTTAAAAAGGTTAAAAACGTTTGTTAAAAGAGTGAAGAGCTCAATGAGTCTCGTACACTCACTAAAAACATGAAACACTGTTTCACGAAGGTGGCAGAAAGGGCACTGGTTCGACACATCATGGTTAACAACAGAGATAAAAGCATTCGTGGCAATGCCACCGTGTAAAATTATCCACTGGAGGTCGGCTGTGCGTTTCCTGAGGGGGGGTTCGTATAAAACCCTCCACTGTGGACCCACTCCCCCAGTCTATCAGTCCATGCAGAGGGCGCTCTGCCACTCAGTCCTCTCCTGTTCAGCACTTTCACGCAGTTCTTGTAGAAGGTTTTCGTGTCTGTGGCCTGCAGGATGAGTGTGTCTGGTTGTTTGAGGAGAGGCCCACTTGCCTCTCCGAACTGGGGGGTCACCGCGATCTCTGGAAAGGGATCTGTATCTTTGGGTTTGGTCCCACAGCCATACTCCATCATAAGGACCCTTTCTCTTCCAGTGAGCCTGTCGCCACGCTTGCAGGACCCTCACCACCACCCTGGTGGACTGGAAACCCAGCAAGGAGCTCACAGCCTGGGAGTCAGTCAGCTCTGGCCCCGCAGTATCCACCACCTGCTCCAGGACCAGGATCTTTTCCCGGAGCAAGGCTGCCGTCAGTCCAGGCGTGGCTCCGCTGGAGACGTCCAGCCTGGCTCCGTAGACCAGCGGCTCTTTTAACAACCAGTACAGAGAGTTAGAGCTTTTCCTAGAGCTACATTTAAACAGGGCCCACGATTTAAAAACACCCTGATAAAACGGAGGTAACCCCTTTAACTTTAGAAAATTGGTATCAGTTAAAAACAGTGCAGCATCCAATCCCAGGTTACTCACGCGTCTCAGAATGCAGCTGGCCACTTCCCGCCACACCAGATTTGCCGGTCCTGTTAAAAACCTCTGTATAAACTGTAGTCTAAAAGTTGCGGTTCTGCTGGCCAAGTGGATGAGGCCCTGTCCCCCCTCCTCTCTCGCTAAAAAAATCACCCCCTGTGGCACCCAATGTAACCCATCCCAAAAGAAGTTTACAATTTTTGCCTGAATCTGGGATAAAAGACCTGATGGGGGATCCAAACAGGCCAGGCGGTGCCACAGCAGTGAGGCTACAAGATTATTGAGAACAAGAACTCTACCTCTGAAGGACATCTGAGGGAGCAGCCATTTCCACACATTCATTTTCCCATTGACTTTTCCCATGATGTCTTCCCAGTTCCTTCTAACCATCGTTTCATTCCCCAGGAAGACACCAAGGTACTTAAGACCATCTCTTCTCCAGGCTAGCCTCTGTGGGAGAACAGGAAGGCCGTTACACCATCCACCCGCAGCAAGGGCTTCACTTTTACTCCAGTTCACCCTTGCTGCGGACAGAGTGTTAAAAGAGTCAGTTAAACTAATTAAAATGTCAACATCCCTTTGGTTGTTAACTAGGACGATGACGTCATCAGCGTAGGCTGATAAAACAATGTTCTTGCTAAAACCAGATAAAATCAGGCCATCAATGCTTGCACGTATTTTGCAGAGGAGGGGTTCTAGGGAGAGCGCATAGAGCATCCCAGACAGAGCGCAGCCCTGCCGGATGCCTCTATGCACCCTGAAAGGAGCACACAGACTGCCATTGAACTTCAGCATACTCTTAATGTTACTGTACAACACCTGGACCTTGGCAATAAAACCAGTGCTGAACCCAAACCTCTCCATGATCTTCCAGAGGAAGCTGTGTTCAACACGGTCAAATGCCTTTTCCTGGTCTAGCGAAATGAGACCAGTCTTGATGCCCAGTGAGCTGCAGACCTCCAAAACATCTCGAATCAGGTAGACGTTGTCTACCATTGACCTGCCAGGCACACAATAGGTCTGGTCCCGGTGGATCACCTGCTCCATAGCTTCCCTCAGCCAGTTAGCCAAAACCTTCGACAGGATCTTGTAGTCTGTGCACAGGAGAGACACAGGACGCCAGTTCTTAATGTCCTGCAGATTGCCTTTTTTAGGTAAAAGAGCTACAACTGCCCTGCGGCAGGACAGTGGAAGACAACCTGAAGCCAGACTTTCATTAAAAACTTCTAGTACATCCAGCGCTATGATGCTCCAGAAGGCTTTGTAAAACTCCACAGTCAAACCATCGATGCCAGGAGACCGCTGTCCCTGCATGCTCTGCAGAGCGGTGTGCAGCTCCTCCATCCCTAATGTTTGGTCCAGCTGTGAGTTGGTCTCCGTGGAGACCTGAGGTAGTTCACCACAGAACCCCTCGCACAGTGCGTCATTCTCCACGTACTCGCTGGTGAAGAGAGACGTGTAGAATTCAACAGCTCGCTCTCGTATTTGGCCAGGCTCACCTAGCTCCTCCCCTGTGCCAGACAACAAAGAGTGAATTGTTTTCCTTTGGCCGTGTTTTTTCTCCAGGGAGAAGAAGAAGCTAGAGGGAGCATCCATCTCGGTGATGTGCTGCATCCGGGACCGGACCAGTGCACCCTGTACTTTGACATCTAGCAGGTTGGCTAGAGCCATTTTTTTAGACTTGAGGATTTCAACATATCCTCGATTTCCTGTGGAATCACTAAGTGTCTCCAATTCCACTATTTCAGTCTCCAGGTCTTTAATAGATCGACAGGTGTCTCTTGTGACATTGAGAGTATACTGCTGACATAAAATCCTTATCTCTGCTTTGCCGTGATCCCACCACTGCCTAAGACATGTAAAATCAGCTTTCCTTTGTCTAAAGGAATTCCAGAAATAACTAAAAGCCTCTCTAAAACCTTTATCAAAAGTTAAAGCTGAATTAAAATGCCAGTTTGCACTCTTAGGTAAAATATTTTTGACAACAACCCGACACAAAACCAAAGAATGATCAGTAAAACCAGCTGGTACAATCTTACACTCCTTAAACACATTAAAATGGTGCTTAAGGCAGCATCCACAAGGCCATGAGAGTGGACCAGCTGCATCAGAGCGCGTTGGGAGACTGGATGAGGCTCTGCATGATTAAGGTCTAAAAACTCGTACACTGTGCAATTAAAATCCCCACCCAAGAATAAAAAATCCTCCGGGCCGCAGCCATCCAGTCTAGTGCTGACTTTTTCTAAAAAGCTCTTCCTCTCTGTACCGTTGGTTGGAGCATAAATGTTAATAAAAACCAGAGTGTGATGCTCAAACTGTGCCTTGGCTAAAAGACACCTCCCCTTTACTACGTGCTCGACCTCCAGTGAAGAAGGAGTGAATGTTCTGGAGAACAGGAAGCCCACTCCCCCACTGAGTGTGGTGTTGTGGCTTAAAGCAACCTGCCCTTCCCACTCCCTATTCCAGTCCACCTCGTTGCCTTCATCACTGTGAACCTCCTGTAAAAACAGTACATCAATACGTTTAGCTTGTGCTGTGTCAAAAACCAGTGCCCTTTTCTTTGCCTCTCTGGCCCCGTTTACGTTCAACGTCCCCACTCTAAAATAATTCATTAGGGAGATGTTAGAAACACAAACAGTTAGGGATAAAAATAAAACCAGCAGCTTCATCATCATTAAAACCTCAGTTGTTTTCTCACTTTGATCATCTGTTTTCTCAGTCTGAATATCTCCTGATCAGTGAGCTCTGATGTTGCTTTGTTTTTAATGATTTGTTTAGCTGAGTTGTAAAAGTTGAGCAGATCTGTGAAATGCTGCTCCATATCCAGGCCCTTCACACCTTTGGTTCGCTGCAGGAACAGCTTAAACATTTTTTCAGGGTACAGTTTTTTTTCCTGACTGTCAGTTAGCTGGACGTGAGACATTTCACTGCAGTCAGACACCCCAGCCGTCGCTATCGCTGCTATCCTCAGCAGCCCGCTGACTCTCTAGCCGTCCAGCCTTACTGCCCCCCCATCACTCAACAGGTTTTTTCGCTTACTGCGTCGCTTTTGAGGAGCAGGCGCCCCCTCAGACACACTAGTCTCCATGATGACAGCCTCAGCCTCTGCACTGCCCAAGCACAAATCACCTGTCACCTTCTTGTTTTCACCCACCTCACCCGTTTCCCCTCTATTTTCACCCACCTCACCTGTCACCTTCATGTTTTCACCCACCTCACCCGTCTCCCCTGTTTTCACCCACCTCACCCTTCTCCCCTCTGTTTTCACCCACCTCACCCTTCTCCCCTCTGTTTTCACCCACCTCACCCGTCCCCCCCCTGTTTTCACCCACCTCACCCTTCTCCTTACTGTTTTCACCCACCTCACCTGTCTCCCCTCTATTCTCGCCCACCACACCTGTGTCCTCTCTGTTTCCACCCACCTCACCTGTTCCCTTTTTGTTTTCACCCTCCTTTGTGTTTCCACCCACCTCACCTGTCTCCTCAGCCACCATCTCCCCACTTTCACCGATACCATTCTCCATTTCCCCCCTCACCTCAGTACGATCACCATCCTGGTTCTGTTCCTCCTCCACCTGCCGCTCAGCCCCCGAACCGCCCTGCCCCGTACCACCGGGCTGCTCGCCGCCTCCCCGGCGGGAGCCGGCGCCTCCCCGGCCGGGCCGGGCTCGGCCCGGTTCGGACAGGCTCTGACCAAATGTCCCTCCTCACCACAGCCGAAACACTTAGCCAGAGAAGAGGTGACGAACAGTGTGTAATCAAAGTCGTCTACACGCACAATGAAGCGGTAACTGAACTCCTCCGTTTTATTATTCAGGATCATAAATAGCTGTCTGCGATGAGACACGTGTCTCAGCAGAGGCGACTTACACCCCGACAGCATTTTCTTAATCGGTGAGATGACTCTTCCGTGGCGAGACAACTCTTTGATCAGAAACTCGTCGCTAATAAACGGAGGTACATTTGACAGGGTGATCCGAGTCGCCGGGTTGGTCAGCGGCAGCAGCGGCTCAAACAGCCCGTTCACGGTGATCCCCGTCTCCACCAGCGTGTTCACCTGCTCCACCTTGTCTAAAAACAGAACCACTGCCTTATTCACGCGGGCGGCAGATCTCACTGAACTGTGCCCGACGATCTCCCCCACAGCCAGCGCCACCTCCTCCACGCTGCACGGAGACCCGGCACCAGTCTTGATGCCGTGCCTCCGCGACAGCTTGGAGAAGCCACCAGCCGCCATACCGGCGTCTGCACGGCCCTCCAACCGGACAGAGGCTGGGCTGGAAAACCCCACAAAACTACCGTGAACTGAAATAAAACTCACCAAACCCAAACAACTAATACATAGTGATGGGCAAATGATACCGAGGCTTTGGAGCTTGTGTCGCTCTTCCTGAAGCGGAGTGGTTCGAACCTCTGTGTCGGAGCTTGTATCGAACATCAGCGTCACGTGACCGAAACACTAAAGTGCTTCATTGCTTCGAAATGTTTCGAAGCGTTTCATTGGCTCATAGTGCACCCGTGCATGTCATTGGCTCATGGTGTGTCAGTGCGTTTCATTGGCTTGTAGCGTTCATGCGTCGTGAGCCAGAAGAGGAGACTGAAGCCTGCCACAGTGGAAGAAATTCTATTTCTTAATACAAACCTGTCTGTTCTGTGCATAAACATTCCTCCTCGACCATACAACTTCTCCTATGACAAACTATTATCTGGACTCTTTGGTTCACATACCATGATCAAATAAATAAACCCCTTAACCAACATTTAACCCTTCATATCATTTAGATTTATCCGTTGGCTTAATCTGGGATGTGTTACAGTATGGGCGAGTATGAATGAACAAAACACGTAAATAAACCACACAGTCTTTTCTAAACTTTTATTGCTGACATGGGATTGAAACGGTGTCAGAGCGTCAGTCGCGCTCTTGAAAGGTTGCTATGGCTTCAGTTGTCCACCAGATGTCACCATCACTGAAGCGTTGAAGCTTTGAATCTTTTTCAACACAATTGCTAGGAAAGCCTCAGTGCTTCATAAGGCTTCACTTGCCCACCACTACAAATACACCCACAACCAATAGGCCATTAAAGCCCAAAGGACAAACAACAAAAAAAAGTGTAAAGAACAGTCTTTCACTCTCAGCTCTTCCTCTCACACACCTTCCATACGAAGAAGAAAAGTGGAGATAACAATAAGGCCGGGACCCTATTGCTTAGGCTGCCTGGCCCCTAATAACCATTAACCATTACAAATGAGAAATTTTCTTCCTGAAATTTGGCTTTGTATTTTTTCATCTATTGTGGCATCAGCTTGAGAAATAATGCATGTCTTTGACTGGTGAGGAAATAGCCAGCAGTCTTCCAGAGAAGAACAGTTTACTTGAGTTTATTCAGATCCCTAGCTGCAGCAATGAAGCTATTCTTACTGGGGTCTAACCATACCATAGTGCTGACAGAGAAGTCAATATTATCAGCTAGCAGCTGAGTGATTAAGGGAAAGAGGACAATAAGCCAACTGACACGTGTTGAAGATGTTTGCAGGTACGGCTCCCTTGCCGTGTTATTTCTGTAGCCTGCCAATTTCTCCTGCATGAAAAGAGTCAAGAAAAACTCTCTTCCGTGGTCCACTCGTATTTGGTCCCACATTCCGTGCTGTAGGACAGCACTTCTGCAAAACAGCAATACAAAAGTGTTACAGTTATCAACACATTTTCATATTTGTGTTTACATAAGCATTGTTGAAGCCAATTTTCACTCTTGGTTAATGTAGTGATTTGGTTAATCAATTACTTAGTTACTGACAGCATTGTGTAACTGTCACCATTTAAAAAAAAAATATCAGTTTGTTTCTTCCCAGATAAGGAGTGGTAAAACCACAGCTATGATAAGCCAATGTGTTTTACTTAAAGCAACACCAAGGAACTTTTAACTGGTTATGAACCAGTTTCTGTTTAATACTGATGCTTCTATATGCCCTGCAGCAGCAAACGAGAGCATCCGTGAAAAGACTGGTTATTTCTATATAGAGAGAGCAGAACTGGTAATGCCTCTGAGAGAGTGCTGTAATGGTAATGCAACAGAGATTGAACTGAACATGGATATGCGTGGAATCAGAGTCAGAGAGATATTATTTTATAACTATTTTCTGATGATTTCATGCTCTTAAGCATAAATAAACAGCTCCAAACCTTCTCACAGCCCTGTGGGAAGCTGCTGCATTGAATGCAGTCCAACATTTAACAAGAAAAATATTTTTTACAGCACGCAGCAGCGGCACTTGTGTGCACACATGAAAATTGTTGTTGGGGCTTTAAAAAATGCCTAACAGTTAAACAATACCTACTGTTTGCAATACATTATGGAACAAAGAGCACAGAAAGTTACCTGTACACCTATATATATTGATATATTGTCAGGTTGTTTTTCACAGGCATAGTGGAATGGCTGACAATTTTACTGGAGAAACCATCAACAGAAAGGACATGGGTCACCCTGAACATCACCAGTTTTTCGTTCTGATCTATGTGCAGTTTGTGACCCATGTACTCGGCACTGTATGGCACTGGATTTAAGTTCCTTAATCTCTGAGTAATTAAGCAAAAAACAATAAATAAGAAAAAAAAGTTAGGGCATTTTCACAATGACCTACACTTCAAGAATCCTATTAGCTTTTCATAACACCTACCTGATGACGATCTGCATGATCTGGCTGGTTAATATGTCTGAGGACACTACCAATGCGCCCCTCTGATGCTCTGATTCCTTTTGAATACAGGTAGCCAGTCATCATTCTTCTTCCGTATGATGGTCCAGTCTGAAATTGAAGATGAACATGCATTCCTTTTTTGTATTCCTATTACAAACCAATTATAATACACACATCTTCTTTTGGACAGATTTCTATCCAACGGTTTTTGCAAGTGTTATAAGAATTTTGTATAACCTCATGTCTTAAAGTTTTCTTAGTTCAGGTTACAGCTTTATGTGTTGAACTGTTTATTACTTTAGTATCCCCATGGCTGACCTAAATATTATCAGAGGCCTGGTAGTCATGATGTCTTGTTCTACATGAAGGTTAACTGTCAGTGACGCGTTATCTCCTGTGACTTTAAAAGACTCAAGTCACAACAGTGATTTGAGCACTTCTTCTGTAGCATCCTCACACGTTGTTGCATTGTAACTGCTCCTTTTGTACAAGATTAAAGTCAGACGTCGACTTTATTTATGTCTCCAATCTCCTCCTTGGGTTAATTTATTAGTTTACGGAAACATTCTTTTAACAGCAAGCATTTAAGGCACATTTCTCGAGGAGTCATGTGAGCATGCTGAGGAACATGGCCGCAGAGAACGGAGCTCCCAACAGAACAACCCTAAACCTCAAAATATGATTGTGTAGAGTGTACTCTAAAGTGATAAAAGTGTGATTTAGAACTTTCCTGTGGCACGATGTAACAAATATAAGTTTTAGATGGCAACGGGGCAAAGTCCTCGGCCCCCTAGAATGCTGCAGTCTTTTTTCTGAAGGCCTCTGACAGCTCTCTCCATCTAACCGTGGTGTTCACTCTCACTTCAACAGTCAGGAGCACAGCACACCAAACTAAATGTCTGAGGTATAAGGCAAGTCTCCTTCAGAAAGCTGAGTAACAATGTTAAGGTCATGTGAAACTGACCAGGTCAAAGGAAATTTTCTGAGGTAACCGTGGAGGAAGTGTTCTGATTGACTCTGATTCTGTGTGCTCGTCGTGGCCTTCAGTATTATTGAGCTCTCTGCTGCTCCCTCTCTGTTCTCTCATTTGCTCTGAGCTTGGTTTTGTCAGCTTATGACGTGGAATAACGCATTCTTCATTTAGGCTTGTGTGATTGCTACAGTGCATGGATCTGTGAGGAACACATCAGTAACAAGAGAAAGCAATGTCGTTTTTCTGGTATGCAGCCTTTCTATTAATTGGTGGTGAACACCATTTTTTTTACATGTAAAAACGCCAATGGTCACTACCTGCATGTACACTGCGGTTATCAATCATACAAATATAATGGAAAATGCTGTTGCTTACCTCATTAATTGCTTTAGCAATCTCGCTCTCCAGTTTGGAGTCCTGCACCCGCTCTCTGCCTATACCGTTTTGCCCGCAATATCGACGAATGTTTGCTTTAGAGAGGCCTTTGGTCAATCCACATTCAAGGTGGAGATGACTGGAAATTTCTTCATCAGACTGGCAATGTCTGAGCATACTTTGAATTATTTCTCGGTAGGGTGACAAACTGGACTCCATTTCATCTAACCGCCTACTGTTGTCGTTGTCGTCTTCGTCGCCGTCGTCGCCGTCGTCGCCGTCGTCTTCGTCTTCTTCTTCTTCTGCTTTAAGGCGGGTTTTTTCACATTCTGTCATGCGCAAAAGCAATCCGCCAAAAAAGGTTTGCGCTTTGAGCGAGGCCCACCGTCCTCTTCCCTCCAGGTTTCCCGGCTGTGCAGGATCGACTGAACAAAAGGGAAGTACAGTATAACTTGACAAACTGAATAAGCCTAATCTTCTGATAAAATGGAGACATATGTGCTGTACAGAGGGAACAAGAGAATAACACTTAAAATGGATGATATGCGTGTCGACAGGATCGCCCGCATTTTCCAGGTAATTAATTCAAACTTGCTAGCTTAACTTCGCCTGTCTGTACCGTTTTGAGAAAAAGACCGAGCCTAAAAAATAATGCAAGTGCAATAGTGCACATGAAAAGATATTATTGATACTTTTTGAAATGTAGTTTTTTTATAATTTTTTTTTTTTCCTAGGTCAGCATGGCTAGCCTGTATATCACTGATGTGGCCAACGTTGCAGTTTTTCCAATTGAGAGTGGGTGTTTCAGCTCCCTGGACCTGTGTGACCATGGTCATTATGAAGTTCATGGAGAAGTTGAGGACACTCTAGGGACCCCGACAGCCCCAGCTCCAACGCAGCAATTTGCCTTTTGCAGTATTCAGCCTGTGACTACTGCAAACATGAGCATGCTGTCGAGATCAGTGAGCAGGCCTCGGTCATCTCAAAGGTAGGGAGGCATTGGTGTCATAAATTAATGTGCTTATTAAAATGTTAATAGTGCTCAAGTTTACTAATTTAAAATCTCCTTTAAGTAAGCAAAAAGAGCATACTGGATGTAAGTGACTTCTAAAACAAGGTACAGAGCCTTGTGTTTTAAAGTTGTTAAGAAATACCTAATGTACAATCAATATCCACATAGCTTCAGATTCTCAAGAATAATCAGATGAGGTCTGTCATAGAGTTCAATATTACAGTTTTTGCCAATTGCTTACACACTTTTTGCAAAATTTGGCTCACTTTGTCAAAACTATACACACAAGTAATATAAGACACAACACTTGTTGTAAAACACCTCACAGCTCTGTCAAGATGAAACTCAAAACCTTACAATCCTTTCTAAAAATGTCATTCTAGCAACAAAATGATACACACGTGCCATTTTGATTCACTTTCAAATCAACAGCAACACACTGATGAACTTTACACAAGACACTTCAGTCTTTGTTATTTTTAGTGCTGTTCTCCCAAACAATTCTGTGGTATATGATAGATAATTCTATAGATAGATAGATAATTCTATCATATACCTTCCAGCGCTATGCTGAGAAGAATTCTTCAATTGGGTTCAAAAATGGGGAGTAAGGGGGGAGGCATACTGTAACACTATGTATAACACTGTGAAATTGTCATGGTGTGTGAACCTGAGCAGCCCGTTGTGAACTACAGTGTAACATTATCCCATATGACAACAACCCCGGCTGCTCAGGTCTGTCCTGTACAACTACATGATATTCCACAACTACCTCTTCCTCTGGGTCTCACTGCCTCTATGTTTGTCAAAAACATGAAGCCAGTTGACAAAAACGTGTTACCTGAGCAGGCTGAGCTCTATTTGCCGTGCTACAGGTCAGACTGATTGGTGTTGAGGTGCAGAGTTTTACATGGGCTCACACTTTGGTCTGTTTGGACAACTGAATCACTGTAGTGTAGACTGCATGTTGTTATGTGGTAGCTTGGTTTGCTTCACTGTTGTTTATGTATTACAGGTCCATTCATGTGTCAGAAGTAATGGAGGGGAAGCTTGTATCAACAAGGGTGGTTATAGTGAGATTTAATGAAGCAGAGGCAAGTGTATCTGCCATGCTGGAGAAACTGAAGGTGGCCATGGGAGACGATGACGACTACATCCTTACCGACACACTCGGCAATGAAATTTTTGAGTCAGAAGGGACAACTGGTGAAAAACATTTTTTTAATTTAATTTTCATACTACATACTGTATAAATGCCAATGGTCTGAAAGTATTGACAGTATAACAGTGTTTACTCTTGTTAAATTCTCCCTTTATGTCTTAACTCTGCATTTCTCTCATGAAGGGTCTTTGTACTGGAGGCAACATGCCCGAAAAATCTATGCCATTGAGAGTACCGCATTCTGGCAATGGCATCGTCGACGATCAAGTAGCAGGTATTATTGTTTAGATAACAAAACATATTTTTTCCCCAACGCCTCATAGCAGGTCCTGGGTTTGAATCCTGGCTGGGGCAGGACCTTTCCATGTGGAGTTTGCACGTTCTCCCCATGCCTGTGTGGATTTCCTCCAGGAGCTCTGGTTTCCCCCACTATTAAAAACATGAACATTTAAGGGATATTCCGGCGTACGTTTAACCCATGGTCTAACACACCGTCACACCGAGTAAGACCCCTCCTCAAGTTGTAGCAACTTCAGCAAAGACCGCACGATAGCCAAACACTGCAGTCCATTTCTCCACGAGCTCAAAAAGCCTATCATAGCCATAAATAATGCTCAGCGCAGCACCAAACTTCAGTAAATAGGATCCCAGCAAATAGTACGATGCGTCAAACATCTGTTAGCTTTGCCTGGTTTCTATTGAAGAGACGAAAACACAACTCACCCACTCTTCTCCAGTTCTACTTTATGCAGCGACTTCCTCCACCATAGCGTCCAGGCACTGACAAAACACGTCCAACTCTATGGTGGAAGAAGTTGCTACATAACGTAGAACTGGAGGATAGAGGAATTATTTGTGGCTTTTTGATGGCGGTTTCTTGGTGGAGGAATAGACAGCAGTGTATTGCTATCGGGTCATTCCGTGTCATTTCATCAAATTTCTGAAAATCTTCCCACCTGACCATCTCAGAATGTCCTGAAAAAATCAAGTACAAAGACACACTTGTTAATAGGACAAATCCAAAATATTAGGTCTCTACTGTCAATAGTTTTCTCATGAAACATAATTGAATGAAGGGTAGTTTAGACGGTTTTTGGCATCATGTTCTGAAAAGCCATTTTTAAACAGCAATATCTGGAAAACTATCTCACCTGTGGCCTTCAAAATTTTTACAGAGTATATCTGTTACTAATAGCCTCCAGACATGGACTATCAGGGATGTAGCTCAATGATAACCTAGTATGGTAGGTACTTAAATTTAGGCGTTTTGAAATAAAGTAGTAAACCTATTGAATAACAGTTTGTCTCAATGCTCACTATGAGACAATATGTGAGTTATGATCACAAAAGGTGGATAGGAAGTATCAGAGATGTTTCAGATCAAGATGAAGATGTACTGGTTCAGTTCATGCACCCACATGGCCCTGCCAAGAGTTTCTACTGGCCAAGAAGAGAAGATGTGCAATGTCCCACTGCAGCATAGAATTGCAAGATTTGACGTTCCCTCTACAGAAACTGGGTGCATGAATGCCATCAAAAAAGATGAGCACAACAGAGCAGTACATCTGTACATTAGACAATTTGTAAAGTGACTGCCAAATTAATGAATGTGACGAAGAAATTGGATCTAAAAGATGAAAAATGTGTGATCCCTCACAGTCAGCATAGAGACAAACTGTTATTCAATATCAAACTTTGGAGACTTTTCTACTGTAATGTAAAATCTTATGCTCAAATTAAGATTATTATTTGATTTGGTTGTGGTATTTATATACTTAAAGTATGACAAAATGTACAGTCTTCAATATTATGCTATTTTTGTTCATGGTTTAAGACATTAAAGCTGCTTTCACCATGTTTAACTCACATTCAAGGACTTGTTGCCTCTGTTACTACAACTGTGCTACATTTTAATGTTTTCGTAAGGCTAAATTTATCAGTAGCATTTAGGCACATGTAAGTCTTTAGTAAATGGTAAAAAACACATTTGAATTGCCCTCCTGTGATGTTTACTGGTAGGCTATTAGGACATGCAGTACCAAAACCAGCCACAAAAACCCCACCAATATCAGGATTTTAAAAAATCACTGCGACAAAATGAGGCAAAACACCCTCCTGATTTTTTAATATGATTTTAACAAGAATATGATCTTTCAATAAAAGTAAGTTTGGACCTGATATGTGTTGTCAGTTTTTTGGAATATGACTCTGAAGTTGGGCAAAGATGTGTTAACTTCCATATTTGAGCCTTAATATCTGTGAAACTAATAATCTGAGAGAAACCATATTTTGTAGAATGTTTAAGCTAACCCCAGAGATAGAGGCAGAAGTGATAGAAGTCTTTTATCTGCAAAAATGGGAGCCCAGCCACTCTTCAAATGTACTACTTTATTTCAACAAGCCACATTTTAAGTACCTACCATACTAGGTTATCATTGAGCTACACCCCTGATATTTCATGTTTAGAGGCTATTAGTAACAGATATACACTGTAGAAATTTTGAAGGCCACAGGTGAGATAGTTTTCCAGATAATGCTGTTTAAAAATGGCTTTTCAGAGTATGATGCCAAAAAACGTCTAAACTACCCTTCATTCAATGACGTTTCATGAGGAAAATGTTGACAGTAGAGACCTAATATTTTGGATTTCTCCTAGTAACAAGTGTGTCTTTGTACTCAAATTTTTTCAGGACATTCTGAGATGGTCAGGTGGGAGGCATTTGATGAAATGACACGGAATGACCCTATCATGCAGTCTTTGCTGAAGTTGCATTGGTTAGCATGAGTTAAACTTACGCCTGAATATCCCTTTAAGTCAATCCTCCGGTGCTTCTCAATGTACGTCTCCATTTCACCCTATCTCAAACGTTCCTTGTCATAGCTTGAACTTTTACAATACAGTCAAAAAGAAAATATAAAGCTATTTTCAGTTATTTTCCATCATGCTATCATTTATTCTGGGACTTTTTATTTGCTAATACCTATCTGTGCATACAACTAAATTCCTCATATAATTATTTCTCAAATGGTTGCAATTTCTTGATCTGCTAACTATATGCAAAATGTGCCAAATACAGAAATGACCATGTCCAAATGCTGAGGGACAATGTGGAGGAACTGCTGGACGCATCCCAAGGGCTGGATGAAGTTACCAAGAAGAAAACTGACTTAGTGACCCCCAGCCGTGATTTGTCAGCAGTTTGGCCTGAATTCAAACAGGCATTCATCTGTTTGATTTGCAGAGGTACTGTTTCCATTCTGCATGTCTGAATATTGCTCAGTGTAACACAGAAGTAATCAGATGTAGTATTACAATTAGTGTTTGAGCAATTGTTTCGAAAATTATTTAATTTTGATTATTTGTCTTTAAGTGACAATTAAGGATTTAGAAAAATGGAAAAACACTTGAAAACAGAAATGATTTCAGGCAATAATACAGTGATAGTCAAGAATCCAGACATTTTTTTCAAGAAATATTGCTTTAAAAAACTCTATTCTGTTCAACCAGAACCCTTGGTCTTTTTCTGTTGGAACATAACAACCTATATGACCTTTTCAAATTTGAATGGTCATCAGTAATCACACTTTACTGTGTGTTAACTTCACGGGTGGCAAAAGTACACTTTCAATAATTAAGTAGAAGAACAGATACTTGTGTAAAAAATAATACTTGGGTAAAAATAGAGATACCAATTCAACTTCTAAACTTGTACTTGCATAAGTACAGAGCCTGTAAAGTTCAGGCTCTGAAATGTATTCAAAAGTGCAAAATAAATGTAACCCTGTAAAGGACGTCTTTGGCTCCATATGCATATATTTTGTTAAAGCAAAATATAAATTATGCCAAAATAGACATCAACATTTGTTGCCTTGGCAGAAGCTGCTTCTCAATAGTCTGACTCATTTCTCTTTCCAGTGTAATGTGAGAGTTCTAACTTCTACTAATGATTATTCATTAAAACTACCTTAAGTAATCTTTTTCTAAATTGCCAGTTTCTTTTTCTGAAGTTCCAATCTCAAACCAATATCAATATTTAAAATGTACATGTCCCTTTTTTTAGCTACAATGACTCAGCCAATGTTCTCATCCTGCTGTCGGACCCTGGTGGGGTGTAAAGTCTGCGTAGAAGAATGGAAGAAGACGTCAGATCACTGCCTCAAGTGCAGGGATGACCTGCCCATATATACAGAGGTAGCTGGACTCTCTGCAGCATTGGCCAGCTTGAGTTCCCTTCCATAAAGAAGACTAGGCTAGCTTTCTGGTAGTTGAGAAGTTTGTTTGACATGACATGACATGACATGAAATTTGACGTTTTTATGATGTTTTTGGCTTGTCAGTGTGTTGTCAATGTGTTGTTTTTTTCTTTTGACAGCAAGTTTCAATTTGTAAAGTACCTGTAGATGTTAGACAGGAGTGTTATGGAGATGCTGCATTATGTCTCAAGTGATGAACACAGTTCAGAATGTGAAAGTAAAAGTGTGCTACCTACTGCTGCAAAATCTCTCTTTGCTTTTATTTGCTTTTATTACTGGTACAAATACCATTTTATTTGTATAGCCTGTTTTTGCAAACAGTTTGTCTCAAAGGGCTTTACATAGCATGAGCATCATAACAACATCCTCTTCCCTTAAAGCCTCACATCCACTGTGGAAAATCTCCCAGGAAAAGCCTTTTAACTGGGGAAAAATTGGAGAAACATCAGGGTGAGCAACAGAGGACGGATCCCTCACCCAGGACAGGCAGACGTGCAATAGGTGTTGTATACGTACAAGAAAACAGTTTATAACAGAGAATATGGAAAAACATGGAAATGGTTGACAGGAGCTGACGAAAGCAACTTCTGGTGGGCAGGAAAGGCAGGGAGAGCAGGCCAGCTTAATGGGAGTAGTGGGTGGCAGACTGGGTCGTGAACAGGGAGGGCAGGCCAGTTTAACAGCGGGGGGAAGGGGGGCGATGCAGGCGGCGGTTGGTGCAGAGGGAGGGAGCTGTGGAGAATCTGTGGAAACAGAGGGTGCAGTCGAATAGTCTTTTTTGCTTAGGAAGGTTCCTAACTGAAGAAGTGACCCGGAAGTAAACAAGTGGCCGCCATGATAAGAGCTGTTCGAATTCTCTAAATGCAAAGGAAAGGAGCTCCAGTGCTTCCTTTCAGACCTCCTTTAGCATAGGATGCAACGGACCTTCCTATGCAAAAGGAAAGGAGATTACGCCGACCCACAATTCTTTGCGAGAGCAACATTTAAAGTGCCACACACCTCGGCCGTTCATGAAAACAAACGATATGTGCATTTGCATATTTAACATTAACTTTCATGCAGACATATAGCAATTGGAATAGTGTTGATAAATGTATGTGGACAGTGATAATAACCGAATGTTTTTTTTATTTTATTTATTTCAATCATGTTACAAACTTGACAAAAACGAAACTAAAACCACAAATGAAACGTAAATAAAGCAACCGGTCAAACAGGAAGAAGGAGCTGCTGGACCTGAAGCCGGTCAGTGAACGAGCTGTTTATAAAACCAACATGTGGAGAAGTGGACGATGCGCTTTTTGTAGTCCATTATTGTAGTTTCTCCAGCGCAGACGCACGTCAATCGCCGGCGCCGATCATCAGCTGTCAATCATCAGCGGCCGCATTATAATGACGTAGCTTAGTGAAAGTACGGTCTGATTCTCTGAGCACCCAGTCGACTATTCCTAAGTCCTTTTGAGTTCTCCTATCGCCTTTCCTTAACCCCGTGACGTTTTCCCCAGAGGTCAAGGAATAGGAGATAGGAATAGGAGTTAGGACCTTATTTTTTGACTATTCGACTGCACCCAGAGAGAGAGAGAGTGCGAGACGCCAAGGCCAAACTACAAGGTGCGAGAGGTAAGGAGAGGAGAGGGGGGGTCTCTCTACTTAAATGTAGTTAGAGTGTCTGCCTCTCTGACCCATGGAGAGAGCTGGTTCCACACTAAAGGAGCCCAGTATCTGAAGGTTCTACCTCCCAGTCTTTAGAGATATTAGGCTCGTTCGGGATGGGCTTGGCTTGGCTTGACTTGACTTATCACGCCGACGAGAGCTGCAGGTGTCTGAGGGGGCGGGCTATAAAAGAGACGGCAGCCAAGCGCCGTCAAGTCGGACAACAAAAGTCAACGTGACTATGGCGGCTCGCGCGGCATTTGCGTTCTTCGTTGCAGACGAAGTGGAAATGATAGAACTACCGGTACTTTTTCAAGAGGGGTATCTCGGCCAGAGAAGGTGACTTTTTCAAAGTTTGCAACTAGTTAACTTTGTTGAAATTTGTAACGTGTGTTATTGCTCACCCTTTCTGCAGCCTGGAATCTATTAATTTTCGTCCTGTAGGCTAAGCCTAATAGGATGTTTTTGCAATTTGCAGTAAGGCTAAGGCATATGCCGAACTCTTTAATAGGCTATTAATAATAGGCCTAATAATAATAATAATAATAACAGTAATAATAATAATAAACGTATTTGTATAGCACTTTTCAGACACAGAATGCAGCTCAAAGTGCTTTACATGTAGAGGATGTAACACAATCGGAAACATTTAACCCAATAATAACTCCTTTATGCTTTCACAAATTGATATTTGAGGTACACAGATAGATAGGGTCTAGGAAGGCCAACATGTAAGTAAATGTGAAATGATATCCCAACATTAGGCCTACTTCCTTAGAAACACATCCACATGAGAGTGTTGAGGAAAAAAATATAATTGACATGTTTTCACTGCAGATATAGGCCTACACATTAAGCCCCCCTTTTACATGTGCTCTGTTTTTGTGTCAATACTAGGATTGTGCCAAGAATCTCCAATTATGTGGAGCAGGTCGTCCCACTCTACAGCCTGTTTGAGTTTAAAGCTCATTTCAGGCTTTCAAAACCCCAAGTGGAGGTAAGTAGGCCATGTGATCGATGTGAAAGTGGTCCTAGCAATGCAGTGTTTTTTCTCAGCATTTGGTTAACTTTCCAATGTATTTATTTTTTTTTTTTTTTTTACAGGGTCTTCTGAATACACTTGGGCCAGTGTATCAGAACCCATTGAATACAAAAGTTCCTTTGGAGAAGTGTGTCCTGGCCTGCTTATGGACTCTGGCCAATCAAGAGTCCTATAGGGGGGTTGCCGACCGGTTTGGAATAGGCAGGTCTACACTGACCACCCACCTCCATGACTTTTGTAGCCTGGTGAATGTGTACCTGGCTCACCACATCACTTGGCCCACAGGGGAGGCCCAACAGCAGTCAGAAGTAGGCTTTGCACGGGCAGGTTTCCCACGTACAATTGCGGCACTGGATGGGTGTCATATCCCTATTCCCAAACCCCACATGGAGAACCCTAATGCCTATCTGAACAGAAACAGTTTTACTCCATCATTTTAACTGCCTTCTGTGACAGTAACAGGCGTTTTTCTTATATCCATGCTGGCCTTCCAGGGAGTTGGCATGACGCACGAGCCTTCCGACAGACAGCAGTTGCCACCATCTTGGCTGAAAACCCCCAAACCCTGCTCCCTCCTGCCACTCACATCATTGCGGACTCTGCCTACCCTCTACTCCTGCAGTTGGTAAAGCCGTACAGGGACAATGGTCATCTCACTGCCCAGCAGAAGAGGTTCAACAGAAAGCTCCATTCTGCTAGAGTGACCATTGAGCATGCCTTTGGCCTTTTAAAAGGCAAATTTAGACGTCTCCGATATCTGCACATGGGAAGCGTGCAGAGAGCCAGTGCAGCAGTCATGACGTGTTGTATTCTGCACAACATCTGCCTTCATACAGATGACGAGGTCGACCCTGCAGATGTGTTGGAGAACGAGGTCATAGCTCATGAAGAACAGGAGCTCCTTCAAGCGGCACAGTACCGGGATGCTATTTGCAATAGCCTTTAAACCCACCCCCTCCATCTACCCCACCCATCCCAACTTTTTATTTTCTTTACAGTACTCATTTTACTTTTCACTTCATTTTGTGAGCTGGTGGCACATCCCACAGGGTGATACAGCGATTGCCATGAAAAGGAAATAAGGCCAGAGTGGAAAGGCTGTGCCTTTTTGAAAACTAAACTTTTTTTCCTTTTCAAAATGGAAAGAGACCAGTGTTCAAGTTCCTTTTTACCAGGCCTCCTTTGCAATCACTCTTGGTTTTTAATGGTAGTGCTTCAATCATCAAGACTCCTGCTTTGCCTCCACGTGGCAGCTCATGGATACTGGTTAACGACAAGCCAGGCTAAATTAGCAGGGGATCTCGGAGTAGTGGTCCCCAGAGGTGTCGTTCCCATTTTAGAATGACTAACCAACCACTATGTGTGCAAACACAAATTTCACAAAATACAAAGAATCAAGGATGGAGGGAAAACATTTATTCACTTTTTTGTAGAAGGGTGATAATTTCCTGCTGTCCCTCAGCCAACTCCCTGAGGGTCGCAGACATTTCTGATAGAGCACCTAAAAGCTTCTTTTGAAAGGCCCCCTTCTTACGCTCCTTTATTCTTCTCCACCTCTCTAGATCCGGGCGCACCAGGGTCTCCAGTGCAGCTGTCCGTCCCTCAGCATGGGCCTCATAGTTCTCGTCGAAGCTGCCAGCCTGACTAACTGGTCTTCTGGTGGCCGGGCCTCTTGAAGGTGGGGGAGAGGAGGTCCCTTTGGCAGATTTAACAGAGGATTTGGCTGATTTAGGGCTTGCAGGTACGGCAAACAGTGCCGTTTGCACAATCGTGCCCGCCGGAGCACTGCCAGTCCCACTGCTGCCAAAGATTTCATCCATTTGCTGGATAACGCACAAAAACAAGATTATTAGTTTCCCCAAAATAGGCTGGGGGGGGGGGGGGGGGGGGGGTTAAAATGTTGGAGTCGGTATGAATGTATGAACAGGTGAACATCATTGTACTTACTGAATAGTACTCCCAGGTCACCCTCTCTTCACCACTTGACTTGCTTTTGTCCTTTGCCTTCTTGTAAGTCTGCATCATGTTGCCCAGTTTTTTCCCGGACCTGCTCCGCACTCATGCAGTACCCCATCCTCTCAAGATCCTTTGACACTTTGTTATTAAAAATGTTTTTTTTTTTTACTTGTGTATAAACTGTAATGTTTTTTTAAGAGTGAAAGGAACAGCAGCGTCACCCGATGTCTGATCTCTGTCAGGATAAATTGAACAGATCATTACACAATGCAAATGCAACTTGTACAGATAGTGTAATGTTGAATTGACTTCTTTAATTGTGTTTTCATAGATACCTGGTTGAGACTCATCGTACTGCATGGTGCTGCCACCTGGGGCGTCATCAAGTGGATTTGGGGTTGGAGTTTGCCTTGCTGTTGGTGGTGGTGGTTGTCGAGTGGTGCCTGTCAGTGCCGTGCTGGTTTGTGCTGGTGGTGGTGCAATGGTGCCTGCATGTGCTATGGTTTGTGGTGGTGGTGCAATGGTGCCTGCATGTGCCATGGTTTGTGGTGGTGGTGCAATGGTGCCTGAAGGGGCTTGTGGTGGTGGTTGTTGAGGGGTAACTTTGGGCGCTACAGCTGGACCGACAAGAACCACAGGCACCATGGTGTTAAGAGTTAAGGGGGTAAACCATGAGGGAAAAGTCATTAGTTCAGGCCAAGCCCTACAACATGATATGAGTAATAATGGTATGCAATTTTCTAATAAAATGGTGACTAAAGCAAATTCAATTACCTTGTGTTGTCATGTTTTGCCTCACATATTTGACTGTTCCTGCCAAGTACACTGGATCTATAAAATAATGCAAACAAGTCGATATTGTTTCATCAAACAGAATCTCCACTTTCTCCAAACTCTCAAATGATTGTGTACTCACCGTTTTTTAGCTTCTCTGCAACAGCCTTAGACACACAAATTCTCATTGTGCCCTGTGCATCTCTTATGTCCATAATCTCAGCGTCCTCCATCTTACTCGCTTCATTTTGGGTGTCTCTCTCTATCTATATATATAGTCGTTCTTTGATTGATTGATTGATTGGTGGACCTGCCCCATTACCAAGCCCCAGACTGGATTTACCTCTCACACAGAAGATACTTGTTAACCCTACACCTGGGTCACAGCAGCAGACTGTTCTATTGTCATTTTTTGGGTAATCTAGCTCACTATCTTATATATTAATCAATGAAATAATGTAATAAATGATTGCTGATAATATTTGTCACACATTATTTTGGAATTATTTTGGACAGTTTAACATTTATTGAAGTAAGATTGTGTAGAGTGATGGTTGTTTAAGGTAGGCCTATATGAAGTCATGGCTCTGTTACAGTGTAGAAAATAAACATAGTTGTAATTTATCAAAAACGATTTCAGATATTGAGGCAAAAAAATAACACATGAACATAACCCTTAATTTCTTTTCAGATAGATAGTACTTGGTGCTCAACGATAGAACACAGCAGCAAACCAAACCAAAGAGGATATGTACCTCACATCATATAGGCTGACTCACAGCACAATGCACAGAACTTTAGATCAAGCCATGAGATCAAAGCGACCAAAATAAAAAAAGCAAATCATTAAATAATTTCACCACAAGTTGGCCGCCGAGTGCAGACCTGAATACACGTCATTGAACTTTTAACCAATGAGAACCATTCCGCTGTAGCGGAGGTGTGGACAAGCCGGTTGCAGCCACCGTTCACCGCGCTGCCAAGCGCCGCAAGAAGCGGCTCTTAAAAACTTGTTCTCGCGATGTTTTGGGTCACGTGATATGGTCGCGACCCTGTGACGTCTTTGCAGTCGGCTGCTAAGTCGGACGCTTTCAACCCACAATACATCACGTTAGGTGGCGCGCTGCAGGCGGCTACAGCAAGTCGAACGAGCCTATTGGCAGTCACTAACAGAACTGCATTCTGGGATCCAAGTGATCTGGTCAGAGTAGCCAGATTCTTTACTTGAGTAGAACTAAAAGTACCTGTCTAAAACAGCCTGATTATTCTTCAAATGATTATGAATACTATTATTTGTATTTGAAGCCGGGTCAGTCTTGACTGTGGGTGTTAGGGACCTCTGTGTCTGCTCGTGTCTATAATACAGTAATATTTTTGTCGACATTATCAAACGGAAAAACTTTTATTTTGAAGAGCATAGGGCAAGGAAGCACACTAGTCAATCAGAGGACCGGCCCACCGACGGTAAATTCGTTTTGTAAGTAGGAACCAAAAAAACAAGAAAATGAGCTGAAATTCTGATTTTCGGTTTTTGCCCAAAAACGAAAAAAACGAAAAAACAGCTCGTTTCTGGTTTCTGCCTGTGTCAATTATTCCCAGAAAACAGACTGATAAAACGTACCTCCGTCACCTTGGTCCAATTGCCTGTGTTGTTCTCTCTTATTGATGACTTTGAGACGGCGATGTGTACAAACCAGCGGGGGACTGGCGAGGGCGGCCAGGTCAGTGGGAGTGGCCCGTGGAGCTGTGAATTGTGGGAGTTGTTGTCTTCCATCCACCTGCCCCAAAAAGTCTGCCTTTTCTCGGTCAAGAAGGCACCAAAATCGAAACATATTTTACGACTACATATGACCCAAGTTCTATACAGATCCATGTTTCCACTGGTGAAGTATTCCACGTACACATTTATATTGTTAGAGCAGACGCATTCCGTTCAGGGTTTCGGGGAGGCGGTAGCACGAGCTTTGCGGAAGTGGATGAAACGGGAGTCATATGACCAGGCAGCTGGAGAGAATGCTACCTAGATATGGATAAAACTCCTCCGACACGGTGACTTACATCCACAGCGAACACGGTAACACACCCATATTTATCTCATTGACGCCGTGAATAACGTTATATTCGCTCGTTTCGCTGTAACGAGTGTTCACGGCCACACTGGTTGTGCACACAGTTAGCCGTGAAGCTAATTTGTCAGAATGTGTCCTTCTGCCGTTATGCGTTAATAGCTTGAATTAGCAGCATGGTTTAACATGAACAGGGGCGGGGTGGCCACAGGGAGGTTCGGGAGGATTCCCGAACGGCCGGTCTGCTCTGGGCCGAACCGGCCGGAGGTCAGATTTTTTTTTTTTTTTTTTTAATCTAAAACGGGCGCGCGATTAAACAGGCAGCATGCCCTTACAGCCCTTGTAGGTGGCAGATTGGAACGCCAGACTGGGTCACTCTAATATCTTGCATTTTAAGGGGGGATACGAGCGGCCCCCCCTCTCAATTTGAGCTGATCCTTGTTCCTATTGACATGTGATTGGCTCAGCCGCTCAGTCAGAAGAACGGCTGGTTTTCCTGTTAAAAAAACAGAAAAGGAAGGAAGGAAGAGGGGCAGGATCGCGATGATGAAAAGAAAGAAGCCAGAGAAAGAGATGGGTGGAGCAGAGAAAGTGAGGATGAAAAAGAAAAGAAAGTTGATAGAAGACGCAGCAAAATGCGCGAAATTAACTGATATGTTCCGTCGTGGTGGGACCAAGGTCGGCCAGGCCGGTGATGACGACACGGGTCCGAGCAGCACGGCCACAGCAGGTTAACAAGCACCGTCTACACCGCGCCATCATCCCAGACCCAGACAATATAGTGTTTGTGTTTCAGGACACAGACAGAGCTATCAGTAAAGTTACACAATAAATAAATCATTAATTTGCTTTGTCAATTAAAAATAAAATCCATAGGCTACCAACTGACCATAAAACACTAAAATTCATTGCAATAATAAATAAATAAATAACATTCTGTTTTAAAGATATAATTTAAAATTATAAATATATATATATATATAATATAATACGGCTATATTTCCTGTTATGTTTCTGCATTAGTGTGTGTGTGTGTGTGTGTGTGTGTGTGTGTGTGTGTGTGCGCGCACGGCACTTTTCTTAAATTGAATTTTAGATTTTGTTTGTGTTCTAACACTGAATTATTTGCAAAAGTACTATAAATGTTATCATTGTTGCTGTTAATGTTAGACACAGATAATGCCAGTCATGAGAGTGAGGAGGAGAGAGGGACAGATGAGGAGGGACAGGAGAAGGAGGAGGAGGAGAAAAAGGAGGATTACACAGGGAGAGGAGAAAGAAGAGGAGGAGGAGAAAAAGGAGGATTAAACAGGGAGAGGAGAAAGAAGAGGAGGAGGAGGAGAAAGAAGAGGATGGGGAGAAAGAGGAGGATTTAACAGGGAGAGGAGAAAGAAGATGAAGAGGAGGAGAAAGAAG
The DNA here is from genome assembly GCA_029853015.1 of Chelidonichthys spinosus. Lineage (NCBI taxonomy): Eukaryota > Metazoa > Chordata > Actinopteri > Perciformes > Triglidae > Chelidonichthys > Chelidonichthys spinosus. The sequence goes on from JARXKY010000025.1 coordinate 53,553, forward strand.
AGGGGGAGGAGGAGAAAGAGGAGGATTAAACAGGGAGAGGAGAAAGAAGAGGAGGAGAAGGAGTAGAAAAAGGAGGATTAAACAGGGAGAGGAGAAAGAAGAGGAGGAGTAGAAAAAGGAGGATTACACAGATAGAGGAGAAAGAAGAGGAGGAGGAGAAAAAGGAGGATTAAACAGGGAGAGGAGAAAGAAGAGGAGGAGGAGGAGAAAGAAGAGGAGGGGAGAAAGAGGATGATTTAACAGGGAGAGGAGAAAGAAGATGAAGAGGAGGAGAAAGAAAGGGGGAGGAGAAAGAAGAGGAGGAAGAGGAGTAGAAAAAGGAGGATTAAACAGGGAGAGGAGAAAGAAGAGGAGGAGAAGAGGGAGGGAGGGAGGGAGAGAGAGAAAGGAGGAGCAGCAGTTTGTACAGTATATTGAACAGGTATTTTTTCACACACACACACACACACACACACACAGTAGTTTTGTTGGTTGAAAATAAAGTATTTGTGTTTACATTAAATTACGGTTCTACTTGTGCCCTTCGTGCGATCGGATAAAAGGCCTCTCCAAACCAAGCTCCCGGGCTGAATTTCAACCCCAGCCCGCCCCTGAACATGAACGTCGCTGTATTTCCTGAATGTTTGTGTCTGAATGTGTCCTCAGATGGAGGAGATCAAAGTGTCTCCTGACTATAACTGGTTCAGAAGCACAGTGCCCCTGAAAAGAGTAAGTAGCTCATGATTTCTTATCTGACATGGGGTCCATAATCATTGGGGCCGCTGCTTAATACTGAATGCTGTTCATGCAAGTGCACGTGAACACATGGTACAACAGGTAATGTTACATGTGTGTAAATAAATAGAGACGACCAGGGGCCTGTACTACGAAGCAGGATTTGTGCTTAGCGAGGTAACTTAAGCGTTAACCCTGGGTTTTCCGTCCTACGACGCTGGTTCACTTCTTACCGGGGTAGATCGCCATGGTAACTTACGCTGTGGAGCTAACCTGCTCCGGAGCAGGTTATGTTCCTGAAGAGATCAACGTGGAGAAACACACCGCCGACTGACCAATCAGCTGTCTTGGTGCGCCGATATAAAAAAAAAAGAAGCTCGGTGGATCGTGAGAGGGTCTCGTTGGAGAACTATAGAGTGTTTAGAGACCGGCAAAACCCTTTTTCTGTCCCTGACGATGTTTTATATGAGAGATCCAGATTCTCATCGGAGGGAAAGACTTTTATCTTTCAGCATACAGCCTACTTGCCACTTTGAATTATGTTTAATATTTATTTGATTTGCTTAAAGGCGGGTCCACACCGGACCGACTGCCCGATTCGCGTCGGTAAATGACGTCGGGCTACTTAACATGGCCGACTCGAACAACGACATGGGCGGTTCACACCTACGGAACTACAGCCGACGCCATACGTTCCGCGCTTGCGCGAGATGTAATGTCTCCAAAACAACAGGCGGGGCTAATCTGTGTTGTGGGCCAAAAAACACGAAAACCGGAAGTAGGCGGTCCTCTCTAGACCATCTTCTTCGATTCTACTGGTTATCTGGGGTGCAGTCGAATAGTCAAAAAATAAGGTCCTAACTCCTATTCCTATCTCCTATTCCTTGACCTCTGGGGAAAACGTCACGGGGTTAAGGAAAGACGATAGGAGAACTCAAAAGGACATAGGAATAGTCGACCGCGGTGCTCAGAGAATCCGACCGGACTTTCACTAAGCTACGTCATTATAACGCGGCCGCTGATGATTGACAGCTGATGATCGGCGCCGGCGATTGACGTGCGTCTGCGCTGGAGAAACTACAATAATGGACTACAAAAAGCGCATCGTCCACTTCTCCACATGTTGGTTTTATAAACAGCTGGTTCACTGACCGGCTTCAGGTCCAGCAGCTCCTCCTTCCTGTTTGACCGGTTGCTTTATTTACGTTTCATTTGTGGTTTTAGTTTCGTTTTTGTCAAGTTTGTAACATGATTGAAATAAATAAAATAAAAAAACATTCGATTATTATCACTGTCCACACATTTATCAACATTATTCCAATGACTATATGTCTGCATGAAAGTTAATGTTAAATATGCAAATGCACATATCGTTTGTTTTCATGAACGGCCGAGGTGTGTGGCACTTTAAATGTTGCTCTCGCAAGGAATTGTGGGTCGGCGTAATCTCCTTTCCTTTCGCATAGGAAGGTCTGTTGCATCCTATGCTAAAGGAGCTCTGAAAGGAAGCATTGGAGCTCCTTTCCTTTGCATTAAGAGAATTCGAACAGCTCTTATCATGGCGGCCACTTGTTTACTTCCGGGTCACTTCTTCAGTTAGGAACCTTCCTAAGCCGACTGCACCCCTGGTATGTTTACCATCGTCACTTCCGGGCTTCACTGATTCGCTAGTCAAGCTGTTAGCCTCCACCAATCAGAATGGTAAAAGAGTGACCGACTCGAATGGCGGATTACACATTTGAATCGGCTGAAATGAACGCCGACGTGGGCCGATTCGAGCGACCACACCAAGCAGACTCATGTCACGGACGCCGACTCTGTCAAAGACGCCGATTTTCGGTCCGGTGTGGACCCGCCTCCGATTCGCGTCGGTAAATGAAGTCGCACTACTTAACATGGCCGACTCGAACAACGACATGTAATGTCTCCAAAACAACAGGCGGCGCTAATCTGTATTGTGGGCCAAAAAACACGAACCGGAAGTAGGCGGTCCTCTCTAGACCACCTTCTTCGATTCCACTGGTTATCTGGTATGTTTACGTGAGAAAGTGAAAGTAGAGCTGACGGTGAGAGGAGGAGGGCGTCCCTGGGAGAATGTCAATGTGGTTGTTTTACTTTCTTAATTAGTAGAAAGCTGTCACCTGTTGGTAATTCAACATATTTATTGGTAATGTTTTTGGAACTCCCTCTAGTGGACGGGAAGTAAAACAACCACATTGCTGATAATGGCATTGGCAATGTATAAGCCTGTGTAGTGTAGTTAATAGTAATAATAGGCTGAATTTGAGCATTAAATATTCAAATTATAATTTGAATATTGAAAAAAATATAGATAACTATAAATTTGAATAATATTAAAGAGGAAAATTGTTGGCTCTAGTTTGGGTCAGTGAAATGCTCACTACAGGATTTTGGTCTTTGCACTATTGACTTGTGTATATATAGACATTTTACATTTTGTCTTATTTATATTAACCTTTCTTTTACTTCTATTTCTGTTAAGTACAATAGGTGAGATGTAAAATTGCTTGTATGTGTTGGCATACTTGGCCAAATGAAGCTGATTCAGATTCTTTTTTAAATATTTCAACTCGAGTGAGAAATTCACTCAAAAGCCTCCCAGCTCCTGTTGTCCTGACATTGCTGAAACAGAAATGGACTAATCAAATGTTGTGTCCTGTGTCTGTCTCCCAGAGCTCTATGATACTTGCTCATATTAGTCCAGAGACCAGAAAATATTCAGAAAACCATCATTTTTAAGTTGATTGCTAACAAAGCATGACCACCACCACTATGGCTTTATTTTATCATCCCTTTGATCTGGTTATTGCTATTAAATCACAGGTACATAGTTAATTTTTGAGTCCATTATTAGTTTGCAGGTTGCATTTCTCACATGGTGTTTTCTTCTCCACCAGATTATTGTCGATGATGATGACAGTAAGGTGTGGTCACTCTATGAAGCTGGCCCAAAGAGTATCCGGTGTCCCATCATCTTCTTTCCTCCTGTGAGCGGGACGGCTGAGGTGTTTTTCCAGCAGGTGCTGGCTCTGACAGGATGGGGATACAGAGTCATCTCGGTGAGGCCATCACTGGAAGCTCTGGGCAGCTTCATCATGTGTCAACATGTTCCCTTTTTTACAGCCTCATATTTACAACTATGGGCTGGGTGTCATTACTATTTCAGTTAGTTGTTAACCAACATGTTCTCATCAACATGTACACTTTACAGTTTCTTTACATATTTATCAGTTGATTTTCCAAATATTTATTGTCAGTCCTTTCTCTAAATCCCCATGAACCTTGCTTCACATTGGCATCGATTAGATCCACACAGCACTGATTTAAAAACAAAATACATCACTTCAAGCTGGTTGATGACCGTTTGCTGACAACAACCTATCGTATAAAAGGCTCCTTTTTTGCAGTTCTCACTCCACATGAAATGTACTGTATGTATGTATGTATGCATATTCTGTTTATTGTGATAGTAAAAGGAACCCTGATCATCCCATACATAGACCAATGTGTGGTGCAGCGCCACAAATTGATTCTGGGTTTTTTTGTTGTTTTTTTTAATATAAATGTTGTTCCGTTCATTCATCTCTGCATAGCACTCCTGTCATTCTCATTCACACACACCAGTGTTTCCCATACATTGATTTATTTGTGGCAGCCTGCCAGAATATCAACATTGACCACCACATATTGATTTTATTTTTTCTAGCTATTTAAAAGGGGTCAAATCGTATTTAATTGTAGAACATCAGCACCTCCCCCCACTTCTGCTCTGTCTTGCTCTCTCTTGGACCTGTCTGTGAAAAACCCTCCTCTCCGTGCACACTCAATGCTCATGCACAGTAAAGATTGTTTTTCCAGCAGAGAAGACGGCTGGCTGAATTAGTAGGCTGTGTCAGTCAGCAGTCACTGTATATATTTTTTCAGTTATTTCACACAAAGTGAAGCAATGGAGCAGGATCTATTGTTCAGTTATTTGTCACAAAGTACCAGTACCAAGTACCAATTAAAATATACAGTGGAGCACCTTACAGTGGTATATCCCTCGGGGAGGCTACCACCACCAATGGAATCTGATTCTGTGGGAAACACTGCTAATTGTAGGATCAGTATGTCAATGTGTTCTGTGTGGTTTCCAGCTGCAGTATCCAGTCTACTGGGATCTCATGGAGTTCTGTGATGGCTTCAGAAAGCTTCTCGATCACTTGCAGCTGGATAAAGTAAGTTTTCCTTTTTCTTCAGAGCCTAGCGTCAGTATTTTCTTTCCCCGTGAGTAGGCCTGTCACGATTATTACATGATTGCCTCATAGCGATTATTTGAGCTGATCACCACCATTTTGCATCATTGTTGGATTCCATAATCGAGGAAATGTAATGCCCATGTTGGAAATGCCAATAAAGTGTCTCCCTGAGCATAAGATTTCGATTAATTAACTAATTAGATCATTCACATAAAAATGTTTAGCCTGAACCTTGCTGCTATAATGCTGTCTGTGTTCATACCAAACAAACTTTCACAGACAAAGTCAACCAGAGGGCAAGGATAGTGGCTCATATCCCAGTGAGTCCAGAGACCAAAGCAGACTTTTTGGTGAAACCAAACTGAGACACTGAGAAACCTGTCTGATCCAAACGAGGCCACTGCCATAATTATGTCTAGATGACCTTATTTGGAGTGTTGATGGAGCAGCTACCATGTTAGCATAGGTAGCACCCATTAACCCAGACTCCATTCAGAAAACAAGCATTTTAAAAGTTGTTAGCTTCTGGACAGACCTACAAAAGCTTCAGACTTTTTACTAATCACCATCATTGAGAATATTTTCTGTCTTTTTTCTTTTGAATGATGGAAAAAAATTGAAGACCATGATTTTTGAAGGACTGGAGACCTTGGAGTGTGTTTGTGACCACCATGGGTCTCAGATCGGTGCCGGTGCATCTGCTCCACTGCTGCAGAAGCATCACAAGCTGCAGGGCTTCCTCCCAGTGAAGCAAGTTATTTCAGGGTCGGTAAATCAGAGAGTCTGCTATGTCCAGTCTCCAATTAGGCAGGTTCAGAATTCAGAACAAAAATAAAATGGACACAGGAAGTCGTCTCTCCGAGGACAATACTGGGATAAAATCTTCTCTGGTGTGTTGACATTAAAAGTAACCACACAGTTGATGTTCATGTTTTCTCTCCATGCACTTATAAATGCATCATCTATAAGCCTGTTCTGTTTGCTCTCCCACCTGCCGCCACACACATTAATGGATGCTCAAAACTTAGTTAACAGATATTGGAAACTTCAATTAAAAATATCAAAAGAAGTTTTCCATGTAATAAAAGTTAAGTGAGGGTAGAGCCCTCATGGCTTGGTCTCATCCACTAAGCTATGTCTTATAATTAAAAAAAAAATGACAGGTAAAAGATTTTTGATGGAATACAAACTTGTCGGTCAAAAAGACGGATATGGAAAGAAATTCTAACGCAACCTCCGCCATCATCATGGCACAGTGTTTCCCATACATAGACCAATATGTGGCGCAGCCCCACAGAATCGACACCGAGTGCCACTGATTGATTCCGCACTTTTTTGTTTTGTTTTGTTCAACGCGATTTTGAAATATAGATCGTTCCATTCATTCATCCCAGCATAGCACTCTTTCTCCCTGTCACTCTTTCACACACACTTTACCCAATTAAAATGGGTAAAATATTCTTTAATTGTAGAGCTGTGCACAGTTCATCAGCCCCTCCCCCCACTTTCGCTCTATCTCGCTCTCTCTCTGACCCATCTGTGAATAGCCCCTCCTCTCCGTGCACACTCAATGCTCATGCGCAGGAAAGAATGTTTTCCCCGCAGAGAAGATGGCTGGCTGAATACCCTAATAAAATCAAACTTTGCTACATGCAGGCTGTGGAGCAGTCACTTAAAGTGTAGCAATGGAGCACTCACTGTATATATTTTTTCAGTTATTTGACACAGTGTTGACAATGGAGCACTCTATATTTTTCAGTTATTTGAAAAAAGTCCAGCAATCGAGCACTCACTGTATATGTTTTTCACTTATGACACAAAGTGAAGCAATGGAGCTTATTTGTCACAATTACTTGCCAATTTAAATATACAGCGGAGCACCTTATATACAGTGGTATTATTTAATAATTGATTTAAGAAAGTGTGTGTGGGCAATCAATCAATTTAACTGTGACCCATCACATCCTGTGCAAGTTTTAAAACATTCCTGAAAATGTTTAATCACTAGAATAACGTTTTGATACTCCCCTGGATTATAATTTTGTTCTACATGAGAATTTGATTCTGTGAACATAATGTTTCTGTGTAAAATGGAGGATTATTTGTCTGCTTGGAGAGAAAAGTTAAGTTTTCTATTCTTTTAACTGTGTGGATTGAGTTTGTTCCACCAACAACAGCCGTCACAGAGTCTGATGGTAGTTATGTAACCAACTACGGAGTTGTCCACAGGGACATCATGGTGCATTAAGGCATCCCACGTAAATTGAAACTCAAGCTGTCGTTGTAAAGCATCCTCAGGTTATCTAGTGGATCTTTGCTAGTGAAATAAGTTATTGTCATACTTATTCATCATCATTATTTAAATTTGACCATGTAGTGTGATTCATTAAAAAATATGATTTTTATAACTGACATTAAAAAAATATAAATGACAGTATTGGGGGCCTAAAACCAATGATGTGTTGATCTGAATGAGTCCCTCCTCTCTGTTTCTGATGATTTTGTCTCTTGAACCTTCAGGTCCATCTGTTCGGCGCGTCTCTTGGGGGATTCCTGGCTCAGAAGTTTGCAGAATGCACACACAAGTCTCCCCGAGTCCAATCGCTGATCCTGTGTAATTCATTCAGTGATACTTCCATCTTTAATCAGACATGGACAGCAAACAGGTGCTTTTGAATACCTCCATCACACTTGCCCCTCAGTGTCACCATTCATTGTTAACGCTTCACTTTCCTCCTCAGTTTTTGGTTGATGCCAGCTTTCATGTTGAAGAAGATTGTTCTGGGGAACTTCGCTAAAGGACCTGTGGACCCTAAAATGGCAGATGCAATCGACTTCATGGTTGACAGGGTGAGTGGCAGGTGTGGTTTGGAAAAAATATGTAGTCAAATCATTACACATTATGGTTAAAAGACTTTTACACATCAAGAAAGTATCAATTAGAAAAGTTTTGTCCCAGTTCAGCGTCCATCCCTTCGAAGACGCAGCCTTCATAGTCTCAGTCAGCCAGGTCCTTAGAACGCTGGACCGTGCCCTCTCCTAAATCTGGTCTACAGAGGATCTGCTCGTTGAAAGAATGTTTTTTTTTTTTCAGACTTAATTATACTTTCAAGTATATAGAACTATGTAAACATATTTGGCATGGTACAGTGATGAAGACTTTCTTCAGTGCATCAGACAGGGACTGCACAGCAGTCCCAAATAAATAAATAAATCACAAGACAGGCAAAACACAGAGGGAGATCTCGGGGGTCTCCGACTTCAAGTCCAAAGTCTTCCACTATGTCACAGAGCTTCAACTTCAGTGATAAAACAATAGTGTCAGATGTTTTCTTTGATGACATCAGCAAAAATGGTCAAACTTGGGAAAAGCCAGTAATGCAAATCTTAACAGAAGGCATGAGCATATATATATATATATATATATATATATATTATATATATATATATATATATATAATATATATATATATATATATATATATATATATATATATATATATATATATATATATATATATATATATATTATATATATAAATATATATATATATATATATATATATATATATATATATTTATATATATAAATATATATATATATATTTATTAGGGCTGTCAAAGTTAACGCGTTAACGCAACATCCTCTTAATGCCGTTAATTTTTTTAATGCGCGATTAACGCTCGGTATTTAAAAAAAAAAAAAAAAACCCGCATTGTATGATTTATGGCCGTCGGTGGCACCTGTAGTATTGATCCAGAGGGAAGGTGCGTGTCCGCAGGCAGCGGTGTTTCCCCGCGTCCCATTCATTGTCTATGTGAAAAGCCGTGCAATGCATTCTGGTAGCGTCGCGGCGAATGTCGAGAGACGGCGCGAGAGTTTGGCGCTCCTCATTTGCCTAAAGTTGAAGTCGAATCTACTTTATGCTAATCAGAGGCGCCGGGCTCGACTCGCCGCCTCGCGAACGCTCGCAAAAATGTGTTGTTTGAAGGAGAGCGCCTGTCAATCATCCTCTAGTGGCAGCCAACCAAGCGTGCAATACTGGGAAGCGGCGCGTCCACGCGCGTTTAAAATCGCCCCTGTGGACACGTACCTTGAAGGTGCGTGTCCACAGGGGCGATTTGTGAACGGCAAATTCACCTTCAAAAGACTGCTCATGAAATGAGCTACCATAGAAGTACGTCCAGTCTGAGATATCACTTGCAAGCCAATGCACTTATATCCTAACTGTACTTATCTCCTGTTACACTATCTCCTGTGACATGTTCACTTTAATTGTTTGTGATATATTCTTATAACCCCGTTTTGATCCCATGTTTTGGTAAGGGGATATTTGAAGTGTTAAATAAACATTTTCATAAATCAAGTATATTTGCCCTTATGTAGTTAAAAGTATTAAGAATATGAAAAAAAAAATACATTAAGGTACATTTAGAAGAAAAAAAATGTGCCAAAAAATGCGATTAAGTTGAGTTAACTATGGACAAAATGCGATTAATCGCGATTAAAAAAATCTATCTTTTGACAGCCCTAATATTTATATATATATACATATATATATATATAAATATATATATATATATATAAATATATATACATATATATAAATATATATACATATATATATATATAAATATATATATATATATATAAATATATATATATATATATATATATATATATATATATATATATATACACTCAACAAAAATATAAACGCAACACTTTTGTTTTTGCTCCCATTTTTCATGAGATGGACTTAAAGATCTAAAATTCATTCCAGATACACAATATTACCATTTCTCTCAAACATTGTTCACAAATCTGTCTAAATGTGTGATAGTGAGCACTTCTGCTTTGCTGAGATAATCCATCCCACCTCACAGGTGTGCCACATCAAGATGCTGATCTGACATCATGATTAGTGCACAGGTGTACCTTATACTGCCCACAATAAAAGGCCACCCTGAAATGTGCATGTTTTTGCTTTATTGGGGGTCTGGGGACTCAGAACCAGTCAGTATCTGGTGTGACCACCATTTGCCTCATGCAGTGCAACACATCTTCTTCGCATAGAGTTTATCAGATTGTCAATTGTGGCCTGTGGAATATTGGTCCACTCCTCTTCAATGGCTGTGCGAAGTTGCTGGATATTAGTGGGAACTGGTACACGCTGTCGTATACGCTGGTCAAGCACATCCCAAACATGCTCAATGGGTGACATGTCCGGTGAGTATGCTGGCCATGCAAGAACTGGGACGTTTTCAGCTTCCAAGAATTGTGTACAGATCCTTGCAACATGGGGCCGTGCATTATCTTGCTGAAACATGAGGTGATGTTCATGGATGTATGGCACAACAATGGGCCTCAGGATCTCATCACGGTATCTCTGTGCATTCAAAATGCCATCAATAAAATGCACCTGTGTTCTTCGTCCATAACAGCCTGCCCATACCATAACCCCACCACCACCATGGGCCACTCGATCCACAACATTGACATCAGCAAAGCGCTCACCCACACGACGCCACACACGCTGTCTGCCATCTGCCCTGAACAATGTAAACCGAGATTCATCCGTGAAGAGAACACCTCTCCAACGTGCCAGACGCCATCGAATGTGAGCATTTGCCCACTCAAGTCTGTTACGGCGACGATCTGGAGTCAGGTCAAGACCCCGATGAGGACGACGAGCATGCAGTTGAGCTTCCCTGAGATGGTTTCTGACAGTTTGTGCAGAAATTGTTTGGTTATGCAAACCAATTGTTTCAGCAGCTGTCTGAGTGGCTGGTCTCAGACGATCTTGGAGGTGAACCTGCTGGATGTGGAGGTCCTGGGCTAGTGTGGTTACACGTGGTCTGCGGTTGTGAGGCCGGTTGGATGTACTGCCATATTCTCTGAAACGCCTTTGGAGACGGCTTATGGTGGAGAAATGAACATTCAATGCACGAGCAACAGATCTGGTTGACATTCCTGCTGTCAGCATGCCAATTGCAGGCTCCCTCAATGCTTGTGGCATCTGTGGCATTTTGCTGTGAGACAAAACTGCACATTTCAGGGTGGCCTTTTATTGTGGACAGTCTAAGGCACACCTGTGCACTAATCATGATGTCAGATCAGCATCTTGATGTGGCACACCTGTGAGGTGGGATGGATTATCTCAGCAAAGCAGAAGTGCTCACTATCACACATTTAGACTGATTTGTGAACAATGTTTGAGAGAAATGGTAATATTGTGTATCTGGAATGAATTTTAGATCTTTAAATCCATCTCATGAAAAACGGGAGCAAAAACAAAAGTGTTGGGTTTATATTTTTGTTGAGTGTATATATATATATATATATATATAATTGAATAAATGTTTTGTTGTCACATCTTAAAGATTCTGCAGAAGGATAAATCCCATTATGGTTCTTAATTTGTCAGCTTCGTCTATGGAGAAGTATTGGAAAATAGTGTCTGTTCTGCAGAACAGATGTAGTTCCTTGACATATTCATTCCTGGTTGTGCAGTTATTATTAGGGGTGTGCATTGGCACTGCCCTCACAATTCGATTCAATTACGATTCGCCAGGGAATGATTCGATTCAATTCGATTGTACGATGCATTGCGATGCATCAAAATTCTACTGCACACAACAAGGCAAATTTTTCATCAGTCATGAGGCAATACAAGCTGTCAGATATTGAACAACAGATTGTATTGGCTGCTATGTGTGTATTATCACTCTCCTGTATCTTTGACATAATGTCATTAAATAAAATAAAATTGAATGGTACAGGGTATTGGATATGGCATTTTCAAACCTGAAAAAGAAAACATAAATCACTGCTTTCAGTCATGTCCGCTTTCCAAGCTTTGGGTGTGTTTTTAATTACCCGTCTATCACGGTCATCTCCCTCTGCCTCAGCCATCTTGATTCTTTAGTGTTGTTGTTATGCTAGCTAGTGCTGCCGCTTAGCATGTAGCAGGCTGCGCATATCATCGCAACGTTGCTCCGGAAATGCCCCCAGAAGCAATTGAAATTTCACAACTTTATTGTCCCTCGAGGCCAGAAAATAAACAGTGACATAATCGATTATGGCACGTTGCCGCATCAATGCTGAATCGTGCATGCCCCGCATTGCGATGCATCGCCGAAACGATTATTGTTGACACCACTAGTTATTATATATATATTATAATATATGTGATGTATGATTATAGACAGTTGTAGGTCCTCTTTGCCAATCTGATCTCCTTTGTAGGTGTGTATCTGGTCTGCTTGTACAGGATCCTGTCCCCCCTTCTGTAGGCCTTGGCCTGAGTTCTACTGTGAACCAGGGCTTTGTAGTTTTGGTTGGCACACACACATGTCCTCAAAGAAACTGATGTATGATGTCACAGTGTCAGTAAGTACGTCCAGGTCTGCAGATGCAGCATCAAAAATATCCAATCAGTGCAGTCAAAGCAGCCTGTAGCTCCAACTCGTTGGTCCATCTCCTCACAGTTTGGACCACAGACGTTGCAGTCTTAATTTCTGCCTGTAGGTCGGGAGAAGATGAACCAGACTAATCAGAGTCCCAAAGCTACACGGGGAACAGAGTGATAAGCATCCTTTAGTATGGTGTAGCAGTGGCCCAGAGTTTTGGTGCCTGGTGCAACGCTTTATATGCTGCCTGTATTTTAGAAGTTCATAAAAAAAATGTAAAAAAAGATGATGAGAAGGGAGTCTGGATGTTGTCTCTCCATACTGTTGATTTTGTCAGCCAGGTGTTGTAGTGCCTCACTGACCAACCTTCGTCAACGTAGAAATATATTTAGCATCCCCTCGTTCTCTGTGTTAACTCTGTAACACGGTCTGCTTGGTGGAGTCGGAAACCTGGCAGATGTAGTTTACTGTCAGGGACGGACTCACCAAGCCATGTTTCAGTGAAACACAGTGCAGCAGATCCTGAGAAACCCCTGTTTGTTCTGTTGATGAGCAGCAGGGCAGAGTGGACATTCGCCAGATGTAATGTTGGGAGCAGCGTTTGATATCCTGTCTCTCTATTCCTTTTAATATATGTTATGTCTTTATGTCTTTGGGTCTGAATGTTAACCTCTGTGTGTTTGTGTTGTAGTTGGAGAGTCTGAACCAAAGTGAGTTAGCGTCGCGGCTAACGCTCAACTGTCAAAACTCGTATGTGGAGCCGCACAAAATAAAAGATGTTGCTGTAACCATCATAGATGTAAGTGTTAATGTATCCATCAGGTGTACATGTGTGTTTCCACCCTAATGAGTTGAAGTCATGTTTATGTGTGGATGGTATTGAGGTGTTTGATCAGAGCGCTCTGTCGCTGGAGGCCAAGGAGGAGATGTACAAACTGTATCCCAATGCCAGACGAGCTCATCTGAAAACGGGAGGAAACTTCCCGTACCTGTGCAGGAGCGCTGAGGTCAACCTCTACATCCAGGTAGGCTAGGCTCGGTACTTAACGCTGCTGCAGTCCGTCTGTGGTGGCCTGGCTATTTCATTCAAAGAGGAATCACAGAGAAATGTTGCAATGTTGCGAACAATAAAGATACTGACCATCAACTCATCATTGGATGGGGATTTTGGAAAGAAAATCACATGACATAAGAGCCCCCTGGGAACAAATAAAGTTGTTTTTAATTGAAATGGTACAATTAAATATAAATAGTCCAGGGTCATTCCATGTGAAAACAGTCAATATCGGGGTACCATGTACATGGTACCTCTCAGATTTTGCTGAAAAGCTGTGAAAATATGCCTTATGTTAGCACGTTTCCATCTATCATGAGTAGAAACGGTTTGTCTTCCTCCATTTTCTCGCAAAAGTCAAATTTGACACAGAGCTAATAAAAAAAATGCGCTATCCACTTTAAAACACAAGGACCAGCGAGTTACCAGCAACTGTACCGTGAATGATGCTGCTTTGTTTCGTTGTTTTTAAATGCACAGATTCACTTGCGCCAGTTCCACGGGACACGATATGCCGCGATCAGTCCCGCCATGGTGAGCGCTGAGGAGCTGGAGAGTCACCTGAGCAGCCACAACGATTTAGAGGACAACCAATGAGATGGCTTTTACCTTCCGGTCTGTTTCCTAGCAACATTTCCAACACTTTATTAATCATTTCACAGGACGTTCTCCAGATTTTCTATGGAGCTCAGCAGTCGAGCAGCGGGTCAGCTGAGAATATTTTTATTTCACAGATGAAGCAATATTTTGATAATGACGTGTACATAAAAGGCCGATTTCCTTTACAAACATACAACACCTTGCCTTACGTGGAGTGAATTTGATAATTATTGCACTCATAAACTGCCTGAACTGTTTGCCTCAAGTGTTCATTTCTGTGTGTGATGTATATATTGTGGTTAACACAGCCAGCAGTGAACTGGTTTCCTGTTAACAGAGAGATGAAATCACTGGTCACGGATAGATGTATATCTGAAAGTGTTAGTGGAATTCAATGAGATGAAATTGTTTTTTTTTTCCCCATTTGTTTTTGAAATACACTTTATTTTGAATTTGTCATGTGCAAATCGTTATTTCCATTTGTGTCTGTTGAACTGCCAAAGTCACTAAAATACTAAAACACAAGTTCTGTCTTTGCAGCGGCCTGAGGCCTATACTACTCAGCGAGTTCAACATACCAGGGTATCTTTCAGTTATCCAGCTTAAGTAACCCTAACAAAGGCAATCGGAGATAAGCGGTCACACAAAGCTGGTTATCAACTCTGTAAGTAAACCAGGGTTTCCCTTTCCAGCTATGAGCGCGTGCACATGAAAGAGTGATTGGTCAAATGCTGCCTAACATGGATCAGTCTACAGGCAGCAGAGCGGCATATTTCACGTACGAGGAGTGAACCATAATCTTACAGAAATACGAAGAAGTTAAACGTATACAGCAAAAAGCAACAATTTCATCTGCCAAATGCAGGAAGGACAGCTGGAAAAAAACTTGCCAACTGTGTATGGAACGCCATCCAGTTCAAATATACTTGAATTCTAACGCGTGTTATCTACGTGTTGTTAACGTGTTAACGACGGTTCATTTCATGTGATTGTGAGCCCTTTGGCCACTTGTCCAGTTTGAAGAGGTGAGAGTCATAAGTTCCCATTGGCTACTGAGCAGTAGGGTAAACGTGAGAAGAACTATTATAGTTTTGATGACTCGCACACATTTAATTTCACTCATATCATACGTTAGATCTGCGTTATCATGATGTGTTTTTGACGCTTTTACTGAGTGATATTTTTTTCATAAACATCGTCTTTTAAAATCCAACTCGTATGTTAAATCAAAATAATTTCGAAATATTGAATCAGCACTGTCACCGCAGGAGGAGGAGACGGCCCGACTGCATGTAATATACAGGATACAATAAATACCCTCCATTAGATCACTGCAGAACACAGCGGGAATAACCAAATATTCACCTTATTTTCTGTGCATAAATCATCAACATACATACATACTAATACAGCCATTAAGCTGTATTGAGCCAATTGCTAGACTTTATCCTCATTATCAGTCCTTACTATACTGCTGTCTATAACAAACCGGCATGAAGAAACGTATTCGCCTATGACACTTTGTTCACATTGTTCAAATTGTATCTTGGGGTGGGGAATAATTCATATTGTGATGTTGGCAAGGTGTAAACAATCACTTGCTGTAAACCTAAATACTATGGTGACACCCCTTGCGTAATGCTGATGGCGTTACTGGCACTGCTGGAGGACTGTCAATGGCAGAATCAGGAGAGGATGAGTATTCAGGGACCATAATGACTTGCTGGCCCATGATAATAACTGGCTAATAAGCCGTTTTAGATTCCGTGGAGCCTTGCTCTTGGAACTATGTGCTGAATCAAGACACCGTTGATGTCCGTTAACGCTGTTAATGGCATTAATAAGGATATAATATCCGAAGAAATTTTTTCGCTTAGGGCCCCATTTTGGTCAGGGGCAGCCCTGGTCCTGAAAAAATTACAAAGACAAAGACACTTGTTAATAGGACAAATCCAAAATACAGTGGTGTGAAAAAGTATTTGCCCCCTTCCTGCTTTCTTCTTTTTTTGCATGTTTGTCACACTTAAATGTTTCAGATCATCAAACAATTTTTTATATAAGGCAAGGATAACTCAAGTAAACACAAAATGCAGTTTTTAAATGAAGTTTTCTTTTATTAAGGGGAAAAAAATCCAAATGTACATTGCCCTATGTGAAAAAGTATTGCCCCCTGAACCTAATAACTGGTTGAGCCAACTTTAGCAGCAGCAACAGCCATCAAGCGTTTGCAATAACTTGCACTGAGTTTTTGACAGCGCTGTGGAGGAATTTTGGCCCACTCCTCTTTGCACAGTCGTTGTAATCCAATCTTATTGGAGGGTTTTCGAGCATGAACCGCCTTTTTGAGGTCATGCCACAGCATCTCAATAGGATTCAGGTCAGGACTTTGACTAGGCCACTCCAAAGTCTTAATTTTGTTCTTCTTTAGCCATTAAGAGGTGGACTTGCTGGTGTGTTTTGGATCATTGTCCTGCTGCAGAACCCAAGTTCGCTTCAGCTTGAGGTCTCGAACAGATGGACGGACATTCTCCTTCAGGATTTGTTGGTAGACAGCAGAATTCATGGCTCCATTTATCACAGCAAGTCTTCCAGGCCCTGAAGCAGCAAAACAGCCCCAGACCATCACACTACCATCACCATATTTTACTGTTGGTATGATGTTCTTTTTCTGAAAAGCTGCGTCACTTTTACGTCAGATGTATTGGGACACACGCCTTCCATAAAGTTCAACTTTTGTCTCGTCAGTCCACAAAGTATTCTCCCAAAAGTGTTGGGGATCATCAAGATGTTTCCTGGCAAACGTTAGACGAGCTTTAATATTTTTTTGGCTCAGCAGTGGTTTTCGTCTTGGAACTCTGCCATGTAGGCCATTTTTGCCCAGTGTCTTTCTTATGGTAGAGTCATGAACATTGACCTTAACTGATGCAAGTGAGGCCTGCAGTTCTTTTGATAGATCTCAATTGCTTTCTTTCTCATTTGTTCCTGAATTTCTTTGGTTTTCACCATGATGTCTTGCTTTTGAGGAGCTTCACTTTGTCAGGCAGGTCCTATTTAAGTGAATTCTTGATTGGGACCTGGTGTGGCAGTAATCAGGCCTGGGGGTGGCTAGAGAAATTGAAATCAGGTGTGATAAACCTTAGTTAAGTTATGTTTTAACCAGGGGCGGGGTGGCCACAGGGAGGTTCGGGAGGATTCCCGAACGGCCGGTCTGCTCTGGGCCGAACCGGCCGGAGGTCAGATTTTTTTTTTTTTTTTTTTAATCTAAAACGGGCGCGCGATTAAACAGGCAGCATGCCCTTACAGCCCTTGTAGGTGGCAGATTGGAACGCCAGACTGGGTCACTCTAATATCTTGCATTTTAAGGGGGGATACGAGCGGCCCCCCCTCTCAATTTGAGCTGATCCTTGTTCCTATTGACATGTGATTGGCTCAGCCGCTCAGTCAGAAGAACGGCTGGTTTTCCTGTTAAAAAAACAGAAAAGGAAGGAAGGAAGAGGGGCAGGATCGCGATGATGAAAAGAAAGAAGCCAGAGAAAGAGATGGGTGGAGCAGAGAAAGTGAGGATGAAAAAGAAAAGAAAGTTGATAGAAGACGCAGCAAAATGCGCGAAATTAACTGATATGTTCCGTCGTGGTGGGACCAAGGTCGGCCAGGCCGGTGATGACGACACGGGTCCGAGCAGCACGGCCACAGCAGGTTAACAAGCACCGTCTACACCGCGCCATCATCCCAGACCCAGACAATATAGTGTTTGTGTTTCAGGACACAGACAGAGCTATCAGTAAAGTTACACAATAAATAAATCATTAATTTGCTTTGTCAATTAAAAATAAAATCCATAGGCTACCAACTGACCATAAAACACTAAAATTCATTGCAATAATAAATAAATAAATAACATTCTGTTTTAAAGATATAATTTAAAATTATAAATATATATATATATAATATAATACGGCTATATTTCCTGTTATGTTTCTGCATTAGTGTGTGTGTGTGTGTGTGTGTGTGTGTGTGTGTGTGTGTGCGCGCACGGCACTTTTCTTAAATTGAATTTTAGATTTTGTTTGTGTTCTAACACTGAATTATTTGCAAAAGTACTATAAATGTTATCATTGTTGCTGTTAATGTTAGACACAGATAATGCCAGTCATGAGAGTGAGGAGGAGAGAGGGACAGATGAGGAGGGACAGGAGAAGGAGGAGGAGGAGAAAAAGGAGGATTACACAGGGAGAGGAGAAAGAAGAGGAGGAGGAGAAAAAGGAGGATTAAACAGGGAGAGGAGAAAGAAGAGGAGGAGGAGGAGAAAGAAGAGGATGGGGAGAAAGAGGAGGATTTAACAGGGAGAGGAGAAAGAAGATGAAGAGGAGGAGAAAGAAGAGGGGGAGGAGGAGAAAGAGGAGGATTAAACAGGGAGAGGAGAAAGAAGAGGAGGAGAAGGAGTAGAAAAAGGAGGATTAAACAGGGAGAGGAGAAAGAAGAGGAGGAGTAGAAAAAGGAGGATTACACAGATAGAGGAGAAAGAAGAGGAGGAGGAGAAAAAGGAGGATTAAACAGGGAGAGGAGAAAGAAGAGGAGGAGGAGGAGAAAGAAGAGGAGGGGAGAAAGAGGATGATTTAACAGGGAGAGGAGAAAGAAGATGAAGAGGAGGAGAAAGAAGAGGGGGAGGAGAAAGAAGAGGAGGAAGAGGAGTAGAAAAAGGAGGATTAAACAGGGAGAGGAGAAAGAAGAGGAGGAGAAGAGGGAGGGAGGGAGGGAGAGAGAGAAAGGAGGAGCAGCAGTTTGTACAGTATATTGAACAGGTATTTTTTCACACACACACACACACACACACACACAGTAGTTTTGTTGGTTGAAAATAAAGTATTTGTGTTTACATTAAATTACGGTTCTACTTGTGCCCTTCGTGCGATCGGATAAAAGGCCTCTCCAAACCAAGCTCCCGGGCTGAATTTCAACCCCAGCCCGCCCCTGGTTTTAACTAGAGGGGCAAATACTTTTTCACACAGGGCCATGTAGGTTTGGATTATTTTTTTCCCCTTTATAATACAAACCTTCATTTAAAAACGGCATTTTGTGTTTACTTGAGTTATCCTTGACTTATATTTAAATTTGTTTGATGATCTGAAACATTTAAGTGTGACAAAAATAGAAGAAAGCAGGAAGGGGCAAATACATTTTCACACCAGTGTAGGTCTCTACTGTCAACAGTTTTCTCATGACACATCATTGAATGAAGGGTAGTTTAGACGGTTTTTGGCATCATGCTCTGAAAAGCCATTTTTAAACAGCAATATCTGGAAATCTATCTCACCTGTGGCCTTCACAATTTCTACAGTGTATATGTGTTACTAATAGCCTCCAGACATGAAATATCAGGGGTGTAGCTCAATGATAACCTAGTATGGTAGGTACTTCAAATGTGGCTTGTTGAAATAAAGTAGTACATTTGAAGAGTGGCTGAGCTCCCATTTTTGCAGATAAAAGACTTCCATCACTTCTGCCTCTCTCTGGTGTTAGCTTAAACATTTTACAAAATATGGTTTCTCTCAGATGATTATAGGTTCACAGATATTAAGGCTCAAAAATGGAAGTAAACACATCTTTGCCCAACTTCAGAGTCATATTCCAAAAAACTGTATCAGTATCAGGTCCAAACTTCCTTTTTTGGAAAGATCATATTCTTGTTAAAGGAACTTAGGGCAGGATCAAGAAATAAGACTCAACAGTGAAACGACGGCCGTTAGGGTAACTGCAGCCATCTGCCAAGCCGGCGCGGGAGCGCGCATGAACTCTTCAGTGCAGCTGATGCTGTGACACGGTTATTTATTTACTCGCTGTTCACGTGACTGTTTACTACAAGACCTCCGCACATGCCTCCGCGGAACTGCGGCCGTTTCTCAATATGCGTTCTTCTCTGTACTTCTGTTCTTGTGGACTTGAGAAACGTCATCAGCGTCGGACCGAGTACTGTTCCAATTCCAAGTACCGTCAAATACCCCGGATGTGTTCTTGCCCCGCCCATTTCACCGGGGATGCATCGGAGGAGACTTGTGTGGACTTTGGGCAGTTACGTATCCCAGAATGCATTTCAATAAAGCAATGGCGGAGGAGAAGACTAACGTTAGAAGTTTTGAAATTCTAATGTTTTGGGGTGAATAAATGTTTTTATGTATTTTTGCGGGAATGTCATTTTTACAACTTCAAATCGGTGCTGTGGGTGATTTATTACTGTAGCACGTAGTTTTTATTCCGACGTTTTCGCCGCTAACGGCTATCACGGCTAGCTACCTCACTAGCCGCTAGCAAGTTGGCCCGGGCACTTAGCATTACTGCTACCCCGCTGATGACTGCCTTGTCCCGGCGTGACAAGGCAGAAAACATCATATTATATCCTCATATAATATATAATAAAATATACAAATGAAACGGAGTTGTTTTTTATAGTGTTTATTTTATTTTAACCAGTGAAAATAACCGGAAGTTGAACGCCGTCAACCGGCAAAAACGATGACGTCATCAAGTACGTTCCTGTTCCAAATGCAGAAAAAACACCGTCCTCCCGTACCCCGGCAGTTCGTTCTTCCAACTGAACTCCGCAAGTCTAGACTCCCGGAGTTCACGAGTTCGAACTTGGCGTACTGGGTATTGAGAAACGGCCGCGTTGGTAGCATACATCTGCGAACAGCATCATGTCAAGCGACGAAGTAAGTAAACAAGTGTTTATTTTAGTGTAACTTTAGGATGTTTCTTTGACAACATTAGCGCATTCATTCAGCAAAATGACAGTTGTAATGTAAAGTACGTTTACCTTACACTGACCAAATGGTTACTAAAGTTCAAACTTCACCAGCCACGGTGAACAACGAGCTAGCGATAACCATTGTTTTGTATGGAAGCAAATCTGTCCCATAATTCAAATTAAAATGGATTAACAGAAATGCTTTTTCATTTTCAGAATATAGCTGCATTTTTTGACTCATAAATAAAATGAGTAATAAATAATCCGAACTGCATTTTCATTTTCTTCTTCAAGACTGCTCATTGTGTAACTTAATTCAAATGAAAAAGAAAAGGACATTTAAGATTTAATTTTCAAAAGATGCCCCAGCAAATAGGTACCAAAATTCAATTTGAAATGTCAAATTTGAAAATTAAAATGCATTAGCAGAAAGGCTTTTGCATTTCAAAGTCATAGCTGCGTTATTTGACTCATAAATAAAATGAGTAATAAATAATCCAAACTGCATTTTCATTTTCTTCTTCAAGACTGCTCATTGTGTCACTTAATTCAAATGAAAAAGAAAAGGACATTTAAGATTTAATTTTCAAAAGATGCCCCAGCAAATAGGTACCAAAATTCAATTTGAAATGTCAAATTTGAAAATTAAAATGCATTAGCAGAAATGCTTTTTCATTTTCAGAATATAGCTGCGTTTTTTGACTCATAAATAAAATGAGTAATAAATAATCCAAACTGCATTTTCATTTTCTTATCAAGACTGCTCATTCTGTGACACAACTAAAAAGAAAACAAAGAGGACATTGCTTTCTCGTTTTCATGCCCGCCCCCCGCAAAACATGTAACATAATTCAATTTGGATTCGCAATCGCAAGCGGCGCAGGAGAGTGACGTCAGTGGCAGTTCTTCGCCTTCTGGGTTGGTTGGGCTCACCTGCACACAACATGGCGCTCCCTGACGCCATCGCACAATCTTTGTCAGAATTAGCTTCCCACGTGGAGTTTAATACAATTTCTGAATCGGATTCCCGTGACAGACTTGAGCAGATTATAGAAAGTTTGGCTGCATACTCTGCCGTCACAGATACTGATGTCAACGAAGTTGCCCTAGCTAACCTGCTCTCAGTCCTTCAGCGACTCGACGCGGCGGTGCCTGAAAGGGGACGACCAGCCATCAACATCCCTTTCGATGTCATAGAAAGGTATTTGTTGCATGGCCTCAAAGTGACGGACATCGCTAAACTGTTCGGCGTAAGCCGCCAGACCATCCATCGGAGGATGATGAGTAACGGATTGAGGTAAGCTCCTTATTACTACTATTATTATTAGCCTAATATTTTTAGAACGACTGTGTACACTAAGTATAACGGTTGTAATGGAAGTGACACCGTATTTTTATTGTATAAAACGAAATTCGTTAAATGTGTTTTCAAAGTTATATTAAACTGAGATGGATCCCTACTCTGTGCACATAATGCGCACAACGTCACAAATACGCGATGAGAGGCTGCTGCTAGTTAGGCGCCCTCAAATAGTCAAGCAATGATATATAGGCCATAGCAATAAAGTCAATGATTACTAAAAGTGAACAGAACATTTATTTATTTTGAATTCAGCATTTCAAATATGTAATGTGCATTACCGCGTCGCACCTGTAGCAGCTGTGTGCGCAGGTGAAACAAATTTAAGGATTAGCCTATGCATAGTAATTAATAAACATTAAGCACAATGAATTCAACGAATATTTCATGACGCCCGAACTATCTGCGGGCAGCCCCTGAATGCAGCATAGAAAACCAGGAGGAAAATAATACAGTCCAATAGTTTAAATACAAAGGTTAATCCACTCCTGCACAGCGTCCCATTAAACGGTGATGGCTCTCTGAGAGACCCGCTACCCACGTCACTTCCCCTTTTATCATCTGGAACCAACAATCATAGATACAGCAGAAAATAATTTGACATATGACAGCAGTATAGGCATCACTGAAAAATATATAATAAACCGTCCGTCTTGCAAAGATCATTTTCAGAATTTTTGTTTGTTTGTACAGAAAGTCGGACATGTATTCTGCACTGAGTGACCAAGAGCTGGATGCCGTCATTGCAGAAATCCAACTAAGTCATCCAAACACAGGATACAGAATGATGAAATCATTCCTTCATGCCAGTGGACTGCTGGTGCAAAGTAAGTTTGATATAAAGTGGATCATTGAACGTGGCAAGTCCTCTGTAAGCTCAATCAGTGCAGTCTCTCTGTTAGACCCAAATAATAATAGTGTATGTAGTGTAAAATGTATTTTATTTAATAGTGCTTTTCATACAAAAATGATATCAGTGTTACAAGGATGATTAAAAGATAATGTGATTAAAATAAGACAATATAATAAGAATAGAATTGCTTAAATGAAATGAAATGCTGTTAATATTTCATGTAGTTTGTCTTTGAGATTTAAATTTTTTGGCTATTGTTGTTTTTTGTAGTTACAAGAGTACGTGACTCCTTAAGAAGAGTGGACCCAATTGGGACTGAAGTGCGAGCTATGGCCAATCGCACATTAAGACGGAGGCAATACTCTGTTCCTGCACCAAATGCAATGTGGCACATAGATGGAAACCACAAATTAATACGGTTTTTTTCAAAATTGTTTTTACATACTTGAACATATGATACATTGAGTTGTTTCACCCGCCCTAAAACTTTTCATCATTGTACCCTACCTTTCTTTGTGTCAAATAAGCTGTGAATGAACCTTCTTCAAATGTATATCTGATGCATTATGTCTTCTTTTTTTACCAATAGCTGGAGATTTGTCATTCACGGTGGAATAGATGGCTTCAGCCGTTTAATTGTTTATCTGTCAGCTGCAACGAACAATCGAGCATCTACAGTGCTGGAGAGCTTCACTGGTGCCATCAACAAATTTGGTTTGCCATCACGTGTGCGCTCTGACAAGGGTGGTGAGAATATTGAGGTTGCCCATTTCATGGTGGAACACCGAGGAGAGAACCGAAACTCGCACATTACTGGAAGGAGTGTCCATAACCAACGGTAAGTTTTCTATAGCAATGTATTATGAGAAAACCATTGCAGGAGAGCACATAACAAGTGTTACTATTCGCCAACATTCATTTCGGTTGTTCCTCTGCAAGGACTCTCACAGGCCTCATTCACAAATTCTCCTTTCTCCTACATTATTGACTAGAAAATATTGAACAAAGACTGAATGACTCTCTCATTTGCTTAAGAGGCTGATGTTTTAGTGAGGGGGAAAGATTTTAAACAGCCATACATTTTTTCCTTATTATTATTCCTTATTTTTATTTCTTGTATTGGAACCGTTTGTATTTGCACTTGCAGCAGCATCAAACATTTTCATACTTTTTAGGCAAGTACTTTACCAAGACAAGATTAGGCAAGACATACATTTCTAAAGCGATTACTGAATTTACTGAACATCAATTTACGCATTGTAGTCATAACATCTACCAACTATAAATTATAATTCAAAGCTAAAACATTGTTTCTTCATGCTTGTAATTTTTTTTTTTAATCATGTCACTTGTTCTTCCAGGATAGAACGCTTATGGAGAGATGTATACATCCAAGTCCTTGACCCATTCCATATTCTATTTCGCAACCTGGAGAGAGAAGGGCTTTTGAATCCTGATGATGAGAGTCATCTTTTTGCTCTCCACTGGGCTTTTCTGCCTCAACTACAGAGGCAACTTGCCTTCTTCATGGATGCTTGGAACCATCATGGCCTGAGAACAGCATGTAGCCAGTCTCCCTACCAACTTTGGACATCATTCAGACACCTTCAAGATCCTGATCAGGTATGTTAAAACAGTTGAGAAAATTGGTCCGGGACTTTAACGCGTTAATTAAGATTAATTAATTACACAATAATTAACGAGTTAAAAAAATTGACGCATTTTAATCGCACTTATTTTTGCACCGTGGAACGTTTCTCACTGGATGAGTTTCAGGCGGACCGATTATACTGGAGCACCAACTAGCGTCATGAGTTCAGACAACAAACCACAGTGAACATGAACGAAAAAAACTAAGTACCGTATTGACCCCAATATAGGACAAGGTTTTTTTTATGAAAATAATGTGAAAAAGTGGGGTCATCTTATAATCAGGGTCGTCCTATATTCGGGTCAATACAGTATTATAGTTTACAGAAGGTCTACCTACCTGAATTAAAAAAAAAAAAAATGCTATTGCTACACTTAATGGCAAAAATTGCACTGGTCTGTTGGACTTGAACAAAACTAAACAATATTTTTGTTGCTTAAGCTTATGTATTCACTCATTATTCAATGGTATACTAAAAATCCATGTGAAAAAAATTACTTCTCACTGTTCTCAGGTCAAATATTTATATGCAATTTAAAATGCAATTAATTCATTACAAAGCCTCTAATTAATTAAAAAAAAATGTAATCGAGTCCCAGCCCTATATAAAATATTTAATAATCTTAAAATTCTGATTGTCTTTTATTTGTGTTCAGGTGGAGGCAGACTATGGTATTGATTGGGATGGACCATACGGCTTTGATGACCTTGGAGGTCAAGCGCAACGAGTTGAAGTACCCCAAGTGCAACTGCAGCGACACCTGACCGAGGAGAACATGACTGGGTTACCTGACCCCAATGTTCCCTTCCTGGATGCACTCGACATCTATACAGCCACACTACAGCAGTTGATACAGTGACGGCCAGAACTGGATGAGTTCACAAACTTTTGCACACAACTGTATGTAAAAGTGCATTAAAATGCAGGAAGCACAACAATTTATGTTAAATTGGTTTTATTACCCAAACATTAATATGTGATACATTTGTCAATAAAACATCAGAAATTAAATGTTTTTTAAAGTTCTCCTTACTCCTTACTCACTAAACCTCACACAAGCAAGCCTACTTCAATAATGGAGGGAAATATAACTTCAAGGTAATGACGTAATGCCTTAACATGGCTAACTGCTCCACAACTGAAAGCCATTTTCTTGAATGGCAAGTATGACAGAGCTAAATACTAAATTGCACAACTGGGGAACTGAAATGAATTTCAAAGCAAAAAGTAAAACTTTGAAAGGTTAAACTTAAAGACACTGATTTTCTCAGAGTATTCAAATCAGATAATTCCAAATCCAAAATCTGTACTTCTAACAGATGCTTCAAGGTTCTCTCTGAATGTCTGGTAACTTTGGCTCTTCAGAGGCAGTTTCAGCGTTGTCATGCAGGTTGAGGCAACAGGCATGGTCATTTCAGAAGAAACTTCTACATACAGGTGCTGGGGAGGTATACTCCAACCTGTCCAAAACTTCAGGAGTTGGTGTAGTTCCTGAGAGGACCCTACAAAGACACAGTCATAAGTATTTTAAAACCTGCGAATAAGACACTGTACATCATAATTTTTTGAAGTTTACCCAAACATCACTAATCACTGCTTCACTGTAAGGTGATTGTAAAAAAAAATTGGGCTTTCTACGGTAAAATAAAAACAATGTTTACAAAATGTTACAAGGTAGATTTTTCACCAACATGTCTCCATAAATATGGAGTCAATGTAAAGAATTTGCAACAGCTCTAGGAGATATACATTGTTCAGATCTATGTTTTTCTGAGATAACATTTACAATCTGACCATTTTCAATGTAGTCCCTCAAAAAGCCTGTGACCAGGCATGTCTCCTCCACGCTGCTGTGGTCATCCTCATCCTCACTATCTGGCATTGGCCAAATGATCCTTTTCAAGATGGTCTGAGAAAGAAAAACAGTCTCAAAGACTATAGACTGAAAGGGTATATTACCAACATGTTACACTTAAAGCCTTATTCCAAGTACAATTAAAATAATAGCCCTACTGGTATTTATGTAAACAGTCAGCAGTTTCAGGTGAGAACCCAATTACCTGCGAGTCCATAGCTTGCTCTGCAGATCTTGGAAAAAGGACAGCAGCTAGAGCAGGACGCTCTTTGATCATGTTGAGAACACCACTGTCTTTCAGCCCCTTACGTAGTTGCTTTATTTGCGTTCGTCTCCGTTCAATGACCTACAAAAATTATCAAAGAGTTTGCAAAGTATAATTTAGATACAGTTGTTGGTGAAAAAAAGACATTAGACTAGTGAATCAGTTTGTTCTACAAGTAATATACATGAAAATCTTTTCACATATACTTAATTTCATTTTGATTTATTCATACCGCATGCTGTAGGATTTTCTCAGCCAACCACCTCCTGTTGTTATCATTAATGGGAGGAAGATCCCAGCTGAAGGCAAGGTTGTTCACCTCACATCGCTCCTGTGGAGTCAGTTCCCTCTGGCTATCAAGCTACAATTAATAGAGTAAGGCAATGTTACATCACTTATACAGTCTATTCTTTTTATGTTAGATACAAAGTAAACATATTTGCATGATAGCACTAGAATAATCAATTCAAGTGAATTTCAAAAAGTTGTCATGACAAAATACAACAATGACTTCAAGGAACACTTACTACAGACACCACATCAACAACATCTGTATCAGGGCAGTCAGAAAGCTCAAATACAGCAGACTCCTCGTTACTTCCACCAATTAGCTGCAACATTGATGGGCTCAGTCCAGTGAAGCAAGGACCTCCATGAATGAAGGAATGTCCTATGGCACGTCCAGCTACTCTGAAAAGATCTCCATCTATCAGGGCTCTGGAGGTGGATGGGACCTTGTGATCGTCTAACCCATTGAACAGAAGAGTTCTGCCAGTGTTCTCTGAGAATGAAAGAACAAGATATAATTAAAAGCTGATTTCAGGTGAGACAGTAGCATTATCCTGAGAGATTTTTTTTTAAATCGCAGTTGCCATTGCAAATGTTTCTAGGAAATATCTACCTCTAATTATGCTTTCCGTAGTGTCATAAGAACAGATTTAGGTGAGTCCAAATAGCAGATATGACAGAAGACCATTTTCAGTTCAAGAATATTTATTTGTGAGAATTATGAAACTGTAAAAATCTGTACAGGAGCTTACGCCATGGACCAATGTGCCTTCTGTTGTCAATTTGAGATCAATTTTGATGACAAAACTTTCCAATCCATCAAGGGCTTTGGAAACAACTAGTCAGAGCCAGTTAATCCAACCCCACTACTGCTGTTTGAGGCAAAATGGTATATATTTTTACAAACAAAAAGGAAAATTGTAAAAACTCACCAAGGTTAAGGTCGAATCCAAACTGGATTTTTTCCATTACCATAGAAAGAAAATGGCGCTTTACTCCATCCCCAACAGCTGCATCACCTGAAATACAAGGAGTTACTCTGTAGACTTTGTGTGAATGTGTATGACATGCAAGGGCCAAATATATTTCAATGGGCTTTATTCCCAGCTCAACTACTACTTGAAATTAAAGCAGCTCATTTATTTCAAAGGAGCTGCTTTCATTTATTTATAATACAGGTGTGCCTGATCATGGTTGTTGTGACTGCTACAGTAAGGCACACCTGGATTAATCAATTTGGCATATAATACAAGACAGGAAAGAAAGGAGATGCTGTAATTGAAGGAAGTAGTGGAGCTTGGCATAAAGATACTTAAAAGATCTAATAATGTGGCGGAATGCAGCCTTGTATTGAAAGAACAATTGACTCCACTTTTCAGTTGAAATCAGTTCTTATTACAAATCTTACGGTACAATGCATTAAATGAAAGATACCTACCACCCAGTATAACAGAAAATGGGCTTGCCCAGTCAATTCCTGGCTTTTTGTAGAAAGTTATAATCTCCCTTTCACGATCTTCCTCAGTAGATCTAAGATCAAGCCTTGCAACCAACTCTGGCTTGAGTTCAGCATTGTTAAGCAAGTGACGTCGAAACATGTTGGCTGCTTTGTAGACATCAGGCTCTGTTATCCACTCTGGGAAAATTAAGTCATTATCAGTGAAAACTGGACAAAAATGATAAATATAAAGTTGATTTGAGCCATTTTGGGACAGCAGTTTAAAGTTCTATTTTTTAAGGTAAGCGTAAATATCAGTATTTTTAAGCATAAACTGTATATAGTTATAAACAATGAGACAGTGGCACCTTCAGAGCTACTACTTTTATTTTCTTCACATGGACTTTGGCTGCTTGATGAGCTAGCAGCGGCTAGGGTTCCTGCTTGGCTTGTGCCTGAGCTTCCTGACGGGGGATTCTCTGAGGGTTCTTCAGCATTTGAGCATTTTCTTGGAATGTTAACAGGAAAATGTTAATACACCGGAAGAAAGCAAAAATATAATCCATAATAGTGTATGAGGCACATTAATAAAAGATTTAAAAATATTTTGTCAAAATATTGTGTCAACTGATATTTTAGGATGATAAAATGTGTAGGACTTCATGAATTCATAATATGTTAATGCATGTTTAAACAAGAAATATGTCTCACTTCTCACAACAGTCAATGTGGCCTTCGATCTCAGAGAAGCTAAATATCTCTGCACAGTAGACACATTCCACCATTGGTCCAGTTGTCTGAGAAGTGAGGGTCACACTGGGAGGATTCTAGCAGAAACGAGACACAATGATAACATAAATATGCATCGAGCTATCAAACATTTTTACAATAGAGCTTGGTGGATTTTGTTCAGACATACTGCCGTTGTGAGGGTTTGTGGCTGGGAATTTCCTTGCCAGTACTCTATCATACTCTAAAGAATCAAATACTACATCGTAAACAAATTATTACCTCCAGGTCAATATCTTTTTGGAGTGGCCTGATGTAAATCACAGCTGCCCCCACTCCAAGTTCTTTGTTGCACAGGAGCTCTGGAGTATATCCATCCTGTGAATAGGGAATGATGTCCAAGACCTTGGACCTTGTAGAACCACGGCTCCGCAAGAGTTGAAACCCACCACAGTGCTTTAGTTGTGGAAAGTTCAACTGTAGGTGATCGGAAAACTCAGTTGCACTACAGTATCTATCTGAGGGGAAAAACAAAACAGTATTATAACCAATTTGGGGGTACATTTTAAATATGTGTGCTTTAACACAACACCATGGACAAGTCCGAATAGCTCTACTTAGCAAACAAGGCTCTCTCTCTCTGTCTCCAAATATTTGGTCATGTTTAAATTACATGTTTCAAAGGCGTCGTGTACATATACATGAGAGCAGTACCTATAAAAATGTTAATTTCCAACAGTGACAAGCAAGATTTATGTTTATTCTAAATTTACACAAGCTCTACACACAGTCATGAGCAGGTGTAGATTTTGTGAGTAGCTACTTAAAGATCTGAGCTACTTAGATGTTGATGAATGCAGAATCCACGTTCATTTCGTTCTGCTCACAGTTTACACACAGATTGGTGCTGCTCACGTTTAATGATTGAGACCCAGTGGGTGTAACCCCTGTGACTCTTCCATGCTGTGAAGTCATGTGCATACCCCTATACAGGATGATATTCAATTGCTATTGGCATTGCTGCCTGGTGCACCTCCTCTGGTGCCCGCAAGTTATGACCAATCATTGACATTTTAAATAGCACAACTGAAATATACAATACATACTGTAAACTTACTTGGAAATGTGATTTTTCTTTCACCTAATCCTGCCCTTTCAAGTTCTCTTTTCACGGCTGGATTTGGGACGTCACAGATCTTTCTTTTGGCCAAACAAAAAAAAAGGTGCGTGTATGTTGTCTTTCTGACTTTTTTTGTATTGATGGCTGGTGGAGTTGACCTCCTTGGTACACCTCGTGCAGGGTACGGACTGAACAGTCTCAAAACCTCTGCTGGAAGAAATATGAAAAAATAAAAATAAATAACAGTATAAGAGAAATTGAATTCAATTGAACTTTATTTTGAATATGTTAAAAGAAATAGAATGAAAAAAATAAAATAAAAATAACGATATACTTATACAAAAACATACAAACATAAATGGTGGGATAAACATGTAGCCCAACAATTCCTTGGACCATTGGATATTTTTTGCAGCAAGATAGCATAATGAAATGGTATTCTCATTACATTGATGACAGGATCAAGATCATGCTGAATTAATAGTAGTGTAAAATATCTATGAAAAGTATACAAGTCTAAGGGGGAAGACAAGTTTTAAGAGAATAGATGTATTTTCCTGTATTCTGGTTTTAATAGGTCCTTTGATCGCCACTTTTAACTGCCTATACAAGCATGAGAATTGTATAACTTATAAATTGTAATGACAATTGTATCATAATAATTGTTATTATTATTATAAATTATAATAATAAATTCGTCAAGAGGAAGTGTTGGTACCAGTTCATATATTAAAAAGCTACAAGTACAGAAATGGATTGGTAACAGTAGGCTATACAGTACAACAGTATGCATAGAGACATCCACACAGTGCATGCGCCCAAGATCCACATAAACAGGCAGCATAGACCAGACTTTCATGGGGCGTTCACACCGAACGCGATAGACGCGAATTGAGCGGCGACTCTACATTGAAAATCAATGTAAATGGCGCGATGACACGCGATTCAGGCGGAGGCGGCGCGAATGGCGCGTCTGACGCGAATGAAGCGAATGGAGCGTCTGAAGCGACGCGAATAAAGTTGAAAATATTGAACTTTTCAGGCGGCATCGCGCCGCGACATCCAATCAGCGACGAGTTCAAGCCAACAGACAGATGAGCTGTTTTTAGTCATTTGCTTCGTCGTCTCTTGAGGAAGCTTTATTTCTTTGGGTTTTTGGGGGGATTTGGTTTGTTAATTCCTGGTGGATTCAAATGTCTAAATATTGACACAGACCAATAAGCTGTCATTAAGCTTGCAAATAAATCAGCCAGGCGTATATATAAGCTGACATTATCTTATATCAGTATTTGTGTTTGTATCAACCCGACTCGGGAAGACCGGACCCCGGCGCGAGGGGGACCGTTACCGGCCTCACACCGTCCATGGGCTGAGCCTCGATCAGAAGGACTCAGGCCCCCGAGCGACACCGGGCAAGCGGTCTTCCGTACGCCACATTTCCCACGTCCGCCCGTCGGACGGGGATTCGGCGCTGGGCTCTTCCCTCTTCGCTCTCCGCTACTGAGGGAATCCTAGATAGTTTATTTTCCTCCGCTTAGTAATATGCTTAAATTCAGCGGGTTGTCTCGTCTGATCTGAGGTCGTAGTCGAATGTTGCCCCGACTCTGGCCTGGGGAGAGGTGCGAGGGACGTGGCTCCCGGAGGAGGCTCCCGGACTCTGGCATCGGGTACCCCGAGGCGGAGGAGGAGGGTCCGCCGGCTCGTCCCGCCGGCTCCCCGCCGGCACTGCCCTCGTTTCCCCCGCTAGAGCAGCACCGGTTCAAAAATGAGCGTCATGCGCGAATGAAGCGAATAGTCCAAAATGATCAAGCGGCGCGATACACGCGTCTCACGCGATTGTATTCGCGTCTATCGCGTTCGGTGTGAACGCCGCATCAGGCTTTTTGTAGCGTTCTTTTTTGGTGTGTGAGTATGTGTGAGAGTGCAGACAGCGTGGAAAGAAAAGCTTTACATGTATGCTCTCGCCTTTTAGCCGTATGTTGACAGATAATATTGTGGTGGCTACGACGCAACGAACGCACAAAATGTGTCGTGTGCTGTAATCGGACCTGCAACTATTTGCATGTTAGCTTGCTAGCTTGAAATCTTACCTCGAGCATTGCGGTGCTCAGGAGCAGAAGGTGTCGTCGTCGTTGTTGCTGTTGTTGACGTGGTGGGAGACAGACTCGAGTCGAAACCTGTTTGTGGCTGATTTTGTTGCCTTTCCAGGGCAGCTGCGGCCTCCCTAAGCAGCTCTGGCACAGATTTGGACATGCTTGGGACTCACTTTCCCGCTGTTTCTGACATGGTACCAAAGCACTCTACTTCACACTCTCCTCCTGTCTCTTATCTTACTCCAGTGTCAAATATGCACACCGCCCCCTAACGTAGTAGATGCATATCACAGTCAGACTGGGGGCTGAAGGCGAAGAACTGCCACTGACGTCACTCTCCTGCGCCGCTTGCGATTGCGAATCCAAATTGAATTATGTTACATGTTTTGCGGGGGGCGGGCATGAAAACGAGAAAGCAATGTCCTCTTTGTTTTCTTTTTAGTTGTGTCACAGAATGAGCAGTCTTGATAAGAAAATGAAAATGCAGTTTGGATTATTTATTACTCATTTTATTTATGAGTCAAAAAACGCAGCTATATTCTGAAAATGAAAAAGCATTTCTGCTAATGCATTTTAATTTTCAAATTTGACATTTCAAATTGAATTTTGGTACCTATTTGCTGGGGCATCTTTTGAAAATTAAATCTTAAATGTCCTTTTCTTTTTCATTTGAATTAAGTGACACAATGAGCAGTCTTGAAGAAGAAAATGAAAATGCAGTTTGGATTATTTATTACTCATTTTATTTATGAGTCAAATAACGCAGCTATGACTTTGAAATGCAAAAGCCTTTCTGCTAATGCATTTTAATTTTCAAATTTGACATTTCAAATTGAATTTTGGTACCTATTTGCTGGGGCATCTTTTGAAAATTAAATCTTAAATGTCCTTTTCTTTTTCATTTGAATTAAGTTACACAATGAGCAGTCTTGAAGAAGAAAATGAAAATGCAGTTCGGATTATTTATTACTCATTTTATTTATGAGTCAAAAAATGCAGCTATATTCTGAAAATGAAAAAGCATTTCTGTTAATCCATTTTAATTTGAATTATGGGACAGATTTGCTTCCATAGTTTTGTGACTGGTGAGTGAAGCTAATGTGCCTGCCACCAACGTTATGGTATTTGAAGAGCATTTGGCTTTGTGGCTGCAGCTAATTTCTGACTGTGGTAATTACCAACATAGCTAATATTTATAACATTGGATAAAGCTTGCTAACAAGCTGACATAAGTGTACAGTCATTATCATGTAACAGCAGTAGTATGATTCAATGTCTCAAGTGTTATGTGTCAGTGTCACTGAGATAATTTGTGAAACCATTTCCATTATAAGACAATATAAATGGTATGAATAGCACTGATGAAAACAAAGTAAATACAAGAAAAACAGAAATGTCAATATGTCATAACTGGTATTATACTAAGTTGAATCAGAATAAAAATAACATCAAATAAAATCATAACATCCCTTTGAGGATTACTAAAGTTATTCTTATTATTATTGTTCTCAATGTTTTTGTTTCAGGATTTGGAATTGACTCTAGAAGGAGTGGCACACATGTTCCAGATAGAGGGCAGCCTGCTTGGTGCACCTGCCTGAACTGTCGACACATGCCAACCAAAATGGAGAACTTGTGCTTTCGGCAGGCTCCGGACCAGTGTCTGAGCAGGAGTGCCCATCTGGAGATGTACTTCCTGGATGAGGGTACGCTGCGTCTGGTCAGGATGACGTGGAACGACATCTTCGCTCTGGAGGACAGCCAAGATGTGGGCAGCGATAACAGAGAGTTTCGGTTTGCTGCCTACCGGCAATTTACGATATGGCAGAATGGGCGTCTGGGAAAAGGGAACTGGAGGCCGATACCGAGCTGCTGTGTTATTCGCATCCGGGCCAAATTCCCTGACCCTTTTGCGAATTACACAGGTTACAAGGAAGCTCCATTTAGGGTGCCGGACTGACAATTTCTACAATACCTCAAAAAATAACATTTTTCAGCCAAAGATTTCATCCAAAAATAAAAACCATTTATGTACAGTCTATATTTTTATATTTATTTTCAAAATTTACAGAAAAACAAAGTATTTTTCAAATTTGCAGTATGTACATAGTTTTATTTTGTATTTATTTTTTATATGTTTATAATAAAATAAATGTCTGGTAAACAAGACGGTCTTGTCTTCTCTCTTCTCTTGCTCACATCTCTGGATCATGTAGCTGAGGCCTTTATGGAGAGAAGAGAACAGTAGCGTTAGAACACATACCAATGCTCCAACTCCAGCCATTAGAATATCTTCCCTGTCAAGATAATGTCACCAGTGTAATCAGTGGTGTGTGTGTGTGTGTGTGTAGTTGGGAAGTGTGGCTAAATACATGTCAGCACTTCATGTTATTTTATATTATAATATTTTTCAATGTTTTGTCTATATTCTGAAAAGATTGAAATTCCTGAAAACATACTAACCCCTCAGACACTGGTTTGATTGGTGATAATCGATGAGAGATTTTAGCAGCTGTCCGCTTGCTGGGTGTTGATGTTCTCATCTCCTTACTTCCCTGAGTAGCTGCTTCAGGAGTTTGCTTCTTCTGGTAGCTGGAAAACAGCAATATTTTAAAAAGTTACAGTCTGAGTCAGCAAGCTGGCTGTGACTTTGCTACCTTGGTGTCTTTTCTCTGTGGCCAGAACAACTATGGCCATACAATGTTTGCCTGCAACAATAATTATATGAAAATACGCGTCTCAGTCGTTAGGTAATATTGTGCGCTTCACTTTTACAAACAATTTCTTCTGCATTACATACAACGCAATGTATAATGTCTGGAGCAATCTTGTGTGGAAGGTACAACACAAGTCCAAAAAAAATAAATGCTAAAAGCTCTCTCTCTGAGCTTGTTTACATGCGATTGTGCACTTCACGGTTAGCTCTAAATGCCTTTTATTCAGCTACATCACAACAGTATCATCAACACGTCAACACAATAGCCCCTAACACACAGCCTGTAAATACCGTTACTGTACCCCCAAAATACTGTATTTCCCGGGGACGGGAACGAGACGGGAGCCGGTGCTGTGTGTATGATATAGCTCTATCCCCTAAACCAGGGGTATTCAACTAAAATTCAAATAGGTCCAGTTAGAGAAAATGTCCTCAAGCAAAGGTCCGGAACATCATAATGTCTAAATTGCGTTATGATTCAGTGTGATATGTATTGAAGTAGCCTAGTAGTTGTATCAACGTCTGCATGTAATCAACAACTGACTGTCAGATCAATATAGGAAGAACAATTCAAAAACATTTCGACAATATTTATTGTCACTTAATATAACAGATAATGAAGATATGTATTATTTAAGCAGGTTCAACTGACTCAACTGAAACTAATCTTTTCAAGGAAAAGAAGGGCTGCATTTAAATTAAAAATGGTGAAAATAAATATAATAATAATCTTAAAATAAAGATAAAATATATACTTCATTTTTGAAAAATTAAACAAAGTATAGCAGCAGCTTGAGTTTCCCCTTTTTCTTTGTGAATGTTTTAACAGTCTCAACCAATTTCAAAAGCAGATATCTCAACATATTTTAACAATCGAACAATTTTAGCTTCTCTTTCTTTCCCTCTTTTATCCAACTCCCCCACTTTCTGTTGTTCAGTGAGAGAACTGAGCTCTAGCTTTTCCTGCCAGGAGTTTAAATCTAGGCTGGAATGATGTCAGGGCCATTCTCATGCACATGTGCAGGTGCTCATTGGTGGATCGATATTTACTTTTAATAATGTTCATTGCAGAGAAAGCTGCCTCGCAGCTGTATGTGGAGCCAAACATGGTCAATGTGTACAGGGCAACTTTCTCACTATTCTCCCGCTGTATTACTCACTCTTCTCCCGCTGTATTACCCACTCTTCTCCCGCTGTCTTTCTCACTCTTCTCCCGCTGTCTTTCTCACTCTTCTCCCGCTGTATTACTCACTCTTATCTGACTTCTTTCTCTATCATCTCTCGCATGATCTCTCACTGTCTGTGAGCCAGGCAGGCAGCGCCGGGAATGCACAGATTTGATTGGCTGAGTAGCATCACGTGGGATGGCTTAACTCGAATGCAATTGGTCAGTGGATTTCCTGATTCGCTAAACCAGTACCGTAAAGTCTAGAAAAGCTGCGCCGGTCAAAATAGAAGCGCCCCGTCAAAATTTAAAATACTTGAATAATTTATTGACGGGTCCGTATAGGACGGCGTCTGGTTCCGGATCCGGACCGCGGTCCGCCTGTTAGTGACCCCCGCCATACACTCACGAAGCAGCCGGGGAGCCGGCTCGCTGTGTGTAGCTAGCGGCTAATATGACTACACAGACACGAACAAATCGTTAGCCTGTTGCTACAGCCAGCTGCTAACGTCACCTCCCGGATAACAGTTGGGCTTTCGGTCCCATATATAAAGGGACATATTTATAACTATTCGGTTTCAGACTAAAGGACCGTGGACAATGCGCAGTCTGTAATTATTCAGTGTTACACAGCGTTGGACTAAGTTACATGTTAGCAGCTAACTCTACTTTGCACTTTAGCTCATTCCGAGTCGTCGGTGATCTCATAAGATTTTCAAATCCACCCGTAAATATGACCTGTAATGTATTCTTACCTGGTTACTAGGAAATTAGCCATGTCAGCATCTCCATGAGTCGAACGCAATGTTTATCCGGGTGCCAGCCCGGCTTTGGTCATAACTTCGTTTGGACTCACGACTTGCCGCTAATAAAACCTTCGTTTTCTTCTTGATATTACTTTTTAGTGGACTTTGTGTGGTGGTGGGTCATTTTCCGGCCGAAGCAGAGTCCATTACTACACATACAGTACTTGAATCCACCGCGCTTGTCTCTTTCCGGTCTCCAAGCCGTCGAGTACGCGCATTCAGCGTCATTTGACGTCACGTCCGCCGGACTGCGCGGGAAATTCGGACCACGAATTGCAGTACATCATGCAGCACACTGTTCAAGGCAATGGGGAGATATGTGTGTGGTCATTCTTTTTGGTTTTGAACGCTTCATCACCCAATTAGCATTAAAAGACTTAAAGTGAATGTTTATCTAGCACAGTTATAGTTACAGAGGCAATAAGTCCTTGAATGTCAGGACAACATGCTGAAAGCAGCTTTTAACCCTTGAGGCACCTTTTAACCCTTTGAGTACTATGGTTATAACAGTCCGCCTGGTCCTTTTTGTCTTTTTTTTTCAATAAATGTGTCAGAAAATATCCTTTTTGTAAATTAACTTGCTCTTTTTCAGGACGAATGCAACTTTCAAAATCTGGCAAGTATTTATCATTATTATATGTTATACATGCTTAAAATGAACGTACAAGTTTTAACCTCAGGACCCAAAATGGTCCCTCATTAAAGCGTACTAAAAATGTCATATATACATTTTTTTTTCACTTTCACTGCATCAAATCTTTTCAACAACTTCAGACCTAACCTTAGATATAAAGTTTTTTTATAATTATTATGTTTTTTTTTATGTTTTTATGCCCTTTTTGACATAAAAACACCTGATTTTCTCAATGAGAAAAACACAAAATATCAATATTTTCCAAAAATAAGGTTAAAAATGGAATATTTAGGATGAGGTTATTACAGCCTAGGTCAATAATTGATAACATTGATTTTGATGCATTATTATTTTTGGAGCAATGACACTATTAAAAAAAAAATCAGACCAAACCATATATAGTTATTTATTTTTTTTTAAATATTTTTTATGTTTTTATGCCCTTTTTGTCACAGGATGTGTTTTGTCATGAGCGCACGTTATGTTTACAATTCAAGGCATAAACCACAGATCATTGTGACCTGCATTTTACACGCATGTGCTCCACATTTGGCACACCCTTCTGCGCTGTGTGCACAAGACACCCGGGTGCAGTCGAATAGTCAGAAAATAAGGTCCTAACTCCTATTCCTTGACCTCTGGGGAAAACGTCACGGGGTTAAGGAAAGGCGATAGGAGAACTCAAAAGGACTTAGGAAATGTCGACCGCGGTGCTCAGAGAATCCGACCGGACATTCACTAAGCTACGTCATTACAAGGCTGCCGCTGATGATTGACAGCTGAACTACAAGAAACTACAATAATGGACTACAAAAAGCACATCGTCCACTTCTCCACATGTTGGTTTTATAAACAGCTGGTTCACTGACCGGTTTCAGGTCCAGCAGCTCCTCCTCCTTCCTGTTTGACCGTTTGCTTTACGTTTCATTTGTGGTTTTAGTTTCGTTTTTGTCAAGTTTGTAACATGATTGAAATAAATAAAAAAAATACCATTCAATTATTATCACTGTCCACACATTTATCAACACAATTCCAATTACTATATGTCTGCATGAAAGTAATTGTTAAATATGCAAATAGGCATATCGTTTGTTTTCATTAACGGCCGAGGTGTGCGGCACTTTAAATGTTGCTCTTCCAAAGAATAGTGGGTCGGCGTAATCTCCTTTCCTTTCGCATAGGAAGGTCTGTTGCATCCTATGCTAAAGGAGCTCTGAAAGGAAGCATTGGAGCTCAGAACAGACTGCAGGCAGGCGACTTGATGGCTGGCTTGTTGGTGAGTTTAACATGAAGAAACTGTAACACTTCGTACTGATATAGGAGGAAATTTTGATTTCAGAGGTGGGGGGTACACAAGTATTAAGTAATAAAACTAACTCTTTCAGTTCACTGTGTTTTCTAGTAGTTCTTCTAGTTTTCTACTTTTAAGTTTACTGTTCCCATTTTTGGTTTGTAAAGCATGTAGCAAAACATTATCACCCAATTTCTAATCCATTAGTAATAATAATCATAATAATACATTTTATTTATCAGATTATTGAGCTTTTGTTTGTTGTAGGATGGGTGTAATGCATTTCTTTGAGTAACTTACACTTTGACTTCTAAAGAAGTCTCTTATGTCCACTTTTCTAAAGGCGTGCACGCAGCAGCGTCAGGTCTGCCACGCCCCTCTCCATGATGTACGTTACGTTACGCAGCAGCCAGACTTTACGGTGAACAGCAGCGATGATTAATATTTTTTTTTTTTTTTCCACTGAGCGGAAAAAAATTAAGCCCGATGTCCAACTCGACCCGAGTCACTTGCTTATATTTTAGCTCCGAACGTTGAGAACTCTAATTTACAGTAGCAGACTCCTGTCGGACTCCTGACTGCAGAGTAGCAGACCGGTGTGCAAGCAAAATGGAGTGACAGCGGGGACGGCCAATCACACAAGAAACGGCAGAGCCAATCGAGGAGCTTGTGGGCGGTCTAAACTAAGGGAAACAGGCTTCAGCTTGAGCGGTCCTACTGGTCCTAGTGCCTGACACGTCTCAGTTTACTATAGCTTAACATTGTTTTTGGACGGTAAAAAGTGCAGGGGACCAAAACGGCCTTTTGAAAAAGTACCCCCCCCCCCCCCCCAAAAAAAAATGTACGTCCCTGCAACAATCAATGTTAATTTTTTAACGGATTTGTAACCAATTTTAGGAGTGTAAAAGTGAATTACAGTATAATAAGAAGTTGAACTAATGATACGACCTGGACCAGAATCAGAAGAAACTAAATTCGAGAGGAGCCACTGTACTGAGCAACAATAATGAGGCAGATGCAAGAGTAACAATTGAGTAGCCACTCTTATACTTTTTACAGTGGACAAAATGATTTGTCTGGTTTGTACAGAATACAAAATATTAACCCAAACAGTAAGAAAAATAAAAAAAGTAGTGTGCACACTAAAACCAAAAATGTCCGTTGGGGCCCTTAAAATAAAAAAGGAGTTGTTGCAGGTTTTATTGTTGTAGAGTTTTTGCAAGTTCACCTGATTCCAAGGTTCCTTGTAGTGTAATGTAAGTGTATTATGTGTGTGAATGAGTGTGTACGTGGATATCTCCTCGGTGCTGATCTTTCTTCAGGGTAGTTGGCTCGCCATCTGTTACAGCAGGAAGTTGTCCTGAACCTCAGACTCTTCAGTCCTCCTAAAAACCTGACCTGTAGACAGGGTCACACAATACATTCAACACTATCCATTCTCAGATGCATTATTAGGGATATCAGATGTCAAAAGATGCACACCATTACATCTAATTCTGACATAAATCTTCATCTCTATTCAAATCTCTGTCTCAGTTGTACAACGTTCAGTCTTAAGTGTATTATTTATGAGAACTAAATATTAAAGTGCTCACACATTTACCCATTCATGTGAACAGTTTCAATAATACTTATGGTAAGTAACCATTAACATACAAAATATCATTTATCATAAACATATCAGAACCATGTGCAAATAACATAACAGTACACATTTTGAGTTAGACTCAGAGGTATTAAAGAATTGTGATTAGTTTACTCTTACACTATAGGCTTATTCATGTCTGAGATCTGCACCAAAAATTACCCTCTAGTTGCTTTAAACTCAGTTGGAATAACATAAATGTCTTCAATAAATTGCATGGTACAAAATAAAATATTATTTTATATTCATCACATTCACAACATACCAAATTACTCTTTTTTCTCCCTTTAAATTGGCATAAGGAAAATAAAACACTTCCCCTTTAATTATATTCACATCAGCATAAAATAATAAACACAATGTGCATTTGTTCAGAAGTATTTTACCCGTATTCATTTCAATTTACTCTGATAACCCTAATATCACCACTGCTTTCTTTTAGCACACGAAAAAACAAGAGGGAAATAGCACCAGAGCAGCTAAAGAGCACATTTCTCACCGTTGCTCTGTGTATCACGGTGGAGCACGCCGATGCCGAACCTCGTAGCAGCTCTCCGGATGAACGGCAAGCAGTTAGCCGACGTAACCCTCCTTCGTTCAGTCACTTGGCTCCGGACCTCCACTGGGTAAGTGCTCCGACTCTCTCTTTTTCCTTTTTCACAGGTAAACTCCGGTTTTTCTCCTGTTTTCCTCTTCTCCTTAGCATGCAGCTGCCCTCGCTTCTCTGGCTGGGATCCGAAGGGCCGGAAGAGCAACGCGACTGCACTTCCTCTCCGAGCCGACAGGCTGAGCGTGGCCTGCGTAGCCTCTGATTGGCTGCTGAGAACTAGGTACCCCACGTGTGACCATGCGAGTTGAGCGGTGCATTCAAATGCAGTAGGAAAACTGACACTTTGGCGATGCAAAACAAATAAAGATAAATAAAATAAACAGTTTCTCTTCTTTTATTGTACTTAGTTAACTGTGCGTTTCTTTTACACCTGGATACAGATTATTTTACTAACAAGGCAATTTCTTGCAACAGTGCACGTTTGTCGTAGCTCATCTGCAACGTTGTTAATGGCGGTGATAGTGGGTGCAGTCGAATAGTCAAAAAATAAGGTCC
This sequence comes from Chelidonichthys spinosus, assembly GCA_029853015.1. NCBI lineage: Eukaryota > Metazoa > Chordata > Actinopteri > Perciformes > Triglidae > Chelidonichthys > Chelidonichthys spinosus. The sequence continues at coordinate 95,350 of JARXKY010000025.1, forward strand.
TAACTCCTATTCCTAACTCCTATTCCTTGACCTCTGGGGAAAACGTCACGGGGTTAAGGAAAGGCGATAGGAGAACTCAAAAGGACTTAGGAATAGTCGACCGCGGTGCTCAGAGAATCCGACCGTACTTTCACTAAGCTACGTCATTATAACGCGGCCGCTGATGATTGACAGCTGATGATCGGCACCGGCGATTGACGTGCGTCTGCGCTGGAGAAACTACAATAATGGACTACAAAAAGCGCATCGTCCACTTCTCCACATGTTGGTTTTATAAACAGCTGGTTCACTGACCGGCTTCAGGTCCAGCAGCTCCTGTTTGACCGGTTGCTTTATTTACGTTTCATTTGTGGTTTTAGTTTAGTTTTTGTCAAGTTTGTAACATGATTGAAATAAATAAAATTAAAAAAAACATTTGATTATTATCACTGTCCACACACATTTATCAACACTATTCCAATTACTATATGTCTGCATGAAAGTTAATGTTAAATATGTAAATGCATATATCGTTTGTTTTCATGAACGGCCGAGGTGTGTGGCACTTTAAATGTTGCTCTCGCAAAGAATTGTGGGTCGGCGTTATCTCCTTTCCTATCGCATAGGAAGGTCCGTTGCATCCTATGCTAAAGGAGCTCTGAAAGGAAGCATTGGGGCTCCTTTCCTTTGCATTTAGAGAATCCGAACGGCTCTTATCATGGCGGCCGCATGTTTACTTCCGGGTCACTTCTTCAGTTAGGAACCTTCCTAAGCAAAAAAGACTATTCGACTGCACCCTGTGTCTCGCTGCAGCTGCAGGACGGCAGCGAGTGAGCACCCGACACCGTAGCTGCGTTTCAATAACGGTTTGAGTCGCCCTCGCTCACTCGCCCTCAGCCCTTGCTATGACGTCACACGGAGGCCCCTTGGGGGGCGGAGGGAAAGAGGGCGGAGGGGGAGTGAAAGGGGTAAATGGAACACACCTGCCCTCGTTCACTAACCGCCCAGACAATCATGGATCAACCACACGTTGTTTGAGTCGCGCTATACTGCCCATTCCAAATTACACAAAATATGCAGAGACTCATTTCATTGAGATGAAGACGTATTCTGCGCTTGATGGCAATACGTCGGCTTATATACTTACACTTGTAAACGGTGGGCTCTGCCATAACTCTGCAACAGACAGTCTAATTGCACAACTTAAGAAAATGAATTAAATTTAATTAATTTTCTACTTTCTTCTTTCTTCTTCTTCCTTGGTGGTGAATAGACAGCAGACAATGGTGTTTGAGGTTCATTATCGCCACCGCATGGACATATTTTTCGTGCACCACTGCAATGCATTGTGGGTGATATACAGCTCTGAAGTGACTATCGTTGTTCACTCGATCACTCAGCCCTCAAGGGTTGATCTCAGGGAGTTCACTTCAGCTGTTCAGGGAATTGGAACAGCCTGTGCGAAAGAGGTTCTGCACCCCCAACTCACATACGGGACGGAACACAACCAGGAGGTAAAAATGGTGATGAAATGCTTGAAGCAGGAGGCAGCTCACGGAATTTCGGTGAAAAAGTGATGAAGTTTATTTTGCAGATGCAAGGTGCAAAAACATAATACAAAAGAACCAAAAGAAATGAACAGACTATTGCATTGTCAAATGAAACAAACCAGCCATTCAAGGGTAATGCTAGCCTCACTTTCGGTCTCAGTGGGGGAAAAACACAGCCTCTCCGCAAGCTGACGCATCTGAAAATGCCCCCCTCCTTGGCCATTCCACTCCTTCGCCTTAAGTAGGCCCACCCATTAGCCCCTTATCGGGAGAGCCCACTTGGAGAGGGATGCACCATATCGTATTGTATCATTTACAATATCCTCACCATGCTGAAATATATTTTCCCTCCTATATATACACCCCATATTTCACCCCTACAAACAGTGTAATACAAAACAACACATCAACCATCACAAACTACAATGACGTATACACACCTACACATCACCCCCCCTGCCCCTCGCAAACCCCATTCCACCGTCCCGGGACAGCAGATAAGGAACTGGCCCGATGTGGCGCGCGCTTCCACACGGACCAGTATGCGGACGGACCGGAAGACTGCGAGTAGTCGGGTGTGTTTGTTTCTCGAGGAAATGTATTGTTACGGAGTGATTTATGGAGCGGAATCAGTGTTTCCCTGTTCGCTGTGTTGTTTTGTAAAATAAATGCTGTTAACTGAACTGACGTGTGTGGTGGTTGTTTATGTCCGAATGCATTTGTCGCTATTCTAGGGGTGTAACGCTGCCGCGACGGCAGCTGGTATGTATGCATGCTGGGAAATGTAGTGTGGCAATGGTGGCGTTCTATGTGTGTCTTCAGGGCAACCCGGTAGGCTCGGGGAAAAGGCGACCGTCGCTTTTCACACAGCTCTTAAGATGGCGGCGGGGATTCCCCTGAGGGCAAGTGCTTAGGGCAAGTGAGCGAGGGCGACTCAAACCGTTATTGAAACGCAGCTCGTGATGTGCCATGCGCCCGGGCAGGGCCGCCGCTCCGCATGCGCAGAGTACGCAGAGCGTGTAGAGGTACGTGTCCACAGGGGCGATTTTAAACGCGAGTGGATGCGCCGCTTCCCAGTATTGCACGCTTGGTGGGCTGCCACTAGAGGATGATTGACAGGCGCTCTCCTTCAAACAATCACGCGTACAGTTCATGGCTGCACCTGATTGGACGATCGCTTTCACAGCTGTCCTGTCTGCTCCGGAGTTCACGCAGACCAACATGGTGGCTCGTTTGGAAACTTTCTCTTATTTTACGAAAATAGTTCACCGAAAGATGTTTCTGAAAACATTTTAAGCGCGAAATAAGCTATGCAGTTGCTGAATCTGTCTTTATTTTAGATCGACAACATTCAGTTCAGAAGATTTTCGCGAGCATTCCCGAGGAGGCGAGTCGAGCCCAGCGCCTCTGATTAGCATAAAGTAGATTCGACTTCAACTTTATGCAAATGAAGACATTCGCGACGCTACCAGAATGCATTGCACGGCTTTTCACATAGACATTAGGCGAATTCGACTTGATGTAGCCGCCTGCAGCGCGCTACCTAACGTGATGTATTGTGGGTTGAAAGTGATGCATGATGGCTAGAATTGTGTCCGACTTAGCAGCCAACTGCAAAGACGTCAACAGGGTCGCGACCATATCACGTGACCCAAAACATCGCGGGAACAAGTTTTTAAGAGCCGCTTCTTGCAGCGCTTGGCAGCGCGGTCCCCGGTGGCTGCAACCGGCTTGTCCACACCTCCGCTACAGCGGAATGGTTCTCATTGGTTAAAAATTCCATGACGTGTGTTCAGGTCCGCACTCGGCGGCCACCTTGTGGTGAAATCATTTGCCTTTTTATTTTGGTCGCTTTTGTTACGACTGCTGTCGTATTGTCATGAGATGTACAGGTGTGTGTGTGTGTGTGTGTGTTCTGTTAATTCGTTTTCTCCTGTGTTTGGCCAGTCAGGGAGGTTAGCTTATGTCTTTGAGTTCTGTTTTGTTTCCCGACAGGTCAGCTGGTTTCCGGAGGTAGATTTCTTTTTGTTTGTTATGTTGGCCTGAGTCCATCCTGAGTTATCGTTAAATCACGGTTCTGTTAGCATAATACATTTTTCATTCAACGTCTTTGATTTTGCATCCTGGTGGCTGCTTGGGGTTTTTGGGGAGAATGGGGGCTTATTGATGTTGCGTCCCAGTCACCCCTGGATGGGTCGTAACATGAATTGGGGGCTCGTCCGGGATCTTCTTTTCACGTTGTTCTGTAGTGGTAAGTTCGGTGAATAGCGGCGTCTGTCCTGGTTGGCAGTTTTCGTTTGTGTGCGGGGGAAATCATGGAGTTTCCAATTGATGATTTTGTGAAGAATCCTTCCTGGGAGAAAATTGATAAGTGCAAGAAAGCAGATTTGTTAGTTGTGGCTAACTGCTATGATGTAACTGTGTGTTATGGGGCGTGGAAAGCAGATTTGAAACGTGTGGTGTGTGAAAGGCTGGTGGAGAGCGGGGTGCTACCTGTGTTAGCTGCTCCTGAGGAGGAGGAGGAAGAGGAAGTGAAAGAAGCTGCTCCGGTGGCTGGGGCGACAGTGACGGGGGTTGCTGGCGTACTCGCCGCTGAGGTGGAGCGTGAGCCTGCCTCTGGTTTTCCTGTTGGTGGTAGGTCCACAGAGGATCTCCGCCTAGCCCTCAGAATAAAAGAGGTTGAAACGAGGAACAAAGAGCTTGAGGTTCAGGCTATGCATCTCCGTGTGAGAGCTCTGGAGCTAGAGCGAGGCGCATCTCCAGTCTTAACACCACGATCCACTAACCACACACCCTCTGCTGCTCCTGCTTTTGATATCAGTAAACACATAGCGTTAGTCCCCCCGTTTCGTGAGTCAGAGGTTGACTCTTATTTCAGCGCTTTTGAGCGAATAGCTGCTGCACTAAGTTGGCCCAGGGAGTTCTGGTCCCTGTTGTTGCAGTGCAAGCTTGTGGGGAAAGCCCAGGAAGTTTGCTCAAGTTTAACGATTGATTGAGTCTTGATTATGACCTATTGAAAAAGACTGTGTTGCAGGCTTACGAGCTCGTGCCCGAAGCCTACTGGCCTAATGGCTACTTTAGATGAGTGTGTGTCTGCTTGTTCAGTTTCACCCAGTGTTAACAATGTGGAGATATCTCAGAGTGTAAGTGCTTCTGAACCATGTGCTGATTCTGAGCTTAGCTTGAATGTCACTAGAGAGATGTTGGTGACGGCTCAGAAAAATGATCCGTCACTGGCCTACTGTCTATCATCCGCTCTTACGAGTGATGAGCTTCACCCTGTTGTGTTTTTCTTTGAAGATGGTGTGTTAATGAGGCGCTGGAGCCCCGATTCATCTGTGGTAAATGCGGTGAGTCAAGTGGTTGTGTCAGGAGAATTTCGGCCTCAAATTCTTAGCCTGGTGCACGATTCTAGCTATGCTGGACACTTGGGAGTTAGGAAAACTTATAGCCGGGTGCTGCGTAATTTCTTTTGGCCAGGGTTAAAAGCCGACATTGCCAGATACTGCCGGTCCTGTCATACGTGCCAGGTGGTGGGGACGCCTAACCAGCCTGTGCCGCCAGCTCCTCTACATCCGATCCCAGTGCTTGGGGAGCCATTTGAACGTGTGTTGTTAGATTGTGTGGGCCCATTGCCAAAAACGAAATCGGGTCAACAGTATCTGCTAACTGTCATGTGTGCTGCTAGTCGCTACCCGGAGGCACTCTGAAAGCTAAACCTATCATCAAAGTTCTCACTAAATTCTTTTCCACATTCGGGTTCCCAAAAATAGTTCAGACTGACCAAGGCTCAAACTTTATGTTGAAGGTTTTTCAGCAGGTTATGACCGAGCTAAACATTAAACATATAAGATCAAGTCCTTACCATTCAGAGAGCCAAGGCGCACTTGAGAGGTTCCATCAGACATTAAAGTCTATGTTGAGGAAGGCTTGCTTAGAGTACAACAGAGAGTGGGATGAAACTCTTCCTCTCCTGCTGTTCGCTGTGTGAGAAACTCCTCAAGAATCCTTGGGTTTCAGTCCTTGTGACTTAGTATTCGGTCATACTGTGCGAGATCCTCTTCGACTCCTTAAAGAAAAGTGGCTGTCGGAAAAACCCACTCCGAGCATAATGTTCTTGATTATGTCAGTTCTTTTCGTGAGCATCTTCACCAAGCCTGTCAGCTGGCTTCGTGAAAATCTGGCCCAAGTCCTATGTAAAATGAAGCAACGGTACAATAAAAAGTCAGTGCTCCGTGTTTTCCAGCCGGGTGAAAAAGTATTGGTGCTGCTTCCGTTACCTGGATCCAGCCTGCACGCTCGGTTTTCTGGCCACTATGAGGTGGAGCGGAAAATCAGTGACACCGATTATGTTGTACAAACTCCCGATCGGAAAAGAAAGTCTCGTGTTTGTCATGTTAACATGTTAAAAAGCTACATTTCCAGGGAGAGTTTTCCGCGTCCATCACCTGTGGCACCGACGATCCCTGTGCGTCCTGCTGCTGCTGCCGCCGTGGCTGCTCCTCCACCGCTGTACCGACTGGCTGATGACGGGTTAGTGGAAAAAAGTTGTTCGATGCCAGTCACTCGTCTGCCAAACTCTGAGGTTTTAAATGACCTGGAGTCCTTTTTGTCTCACTTGTCCGCTGCCGCTCGGGCAGATGTCCGTCAGTTAATTGAGGGTAACTTGTCACTTTTTTCTGATCATCCCCGTCAAACCTCTGTGTTAAGTCATGACATCGATGTGGAGGGACACCGGCCCATTAAGCAGCACGCATACAGGATAAATCCCACGAAACGGTTTCTGATGCAGCAGGAGGTGAGTTACCTAGTGGAGCATGGTTTAGCCGTTCCCAGCACTAGATTACCGATTACCGGAAGGTTAACTCCATCACTAAACCCGACTCTTTTCCGTTACCCAGGATGGAGGATTGCATTGATAGAGTGGGATCTGCCAGGTTTATCACAAAGTTGGACCTGTTAAAAGGTTACTGGCAGGTCCCTCTCACACCGCGCGCATCCGAGATTTCCGCTTTTTTTACGCCCGACAGTTTCCTCCAGTATTCAGTAATGCCATTCGGGTTGAGAAATGCTCCGGCCACGTTTCAACGTCTCATGCACCTTGTGTTGGCTGGAGTGGAGAACTGCGAGGCGTATTTAGATGATGTAGTTGCCTATTCCTCTACCTGGTCCGGGCACATGATAACCCTGTCTGTTATCTTTCGCCGTCTCCGCGACGCCTCCCTCACTCTCAATCTCGTGAAATGCGAGTTCGGTAAAGGGACCGCTACCTATCTCGGTAAGCAGGTGGGACAGGGTCAGGTTCGTCCTGTGGAGGCAAAGATACAGGCGGTTATTGATTTTCCAGTGCCACACTCAAAGAAAGCTTTGCGCCGCTTCCTTGGCCTGTGTGGTTATTACCGAGCGTTTTGTAAAAACTTTTCTGATGTGGTAGCTCCCCTCACAGCTCTTGTTAGCCCTCTGAAACCGTTCGTTTGGTCCGATGCATGTCAGGTTGCCTTCGAGTCCGCTAATGCCTTACTGTGTTGTGCACCTGTCCTTGCAGCGCCCGTCTTCGCGCGGCCCTTTAAGTTGGAGGTGGACGCCAGCGCGTGCGGCGCTGGAGCCGTTCTCCTACAGGAGGACGAGCACGCTGTTGAACATCCGGTTTGTTACTTCTCCAAAAAGTTCAACAAACATCAACTAAATTATAGCACCATTGAAAAAGAGGTGCTCGCTATGCTATTGGCTTTGCAGCAATTCAAGGTTTACATCGGTTCCAGTGTTCACCCGGTTACAGTGTGCACCGACCATAACCCACTCACCTTTCTCGCTCAGATGAGAAATTCCAACCAGCATATCATGCGCTGGGCCCTTCTTATGCAGGATTTCAATCTTAAGATATGCTACAAGAAGGGCTCAGAGAACGTGATAGCTGATGCCCTCTCCAGGACCTCTGAACTTAACGAGAGTTAGTCATCACGGGGGGATGCCTAATTCTTGGGAAGGGGGGTGTTACGACTGCTGTCGTATTGTCATGAGATGTACAGGTGTGTGTGTGTGTGTGGTCTTGTGTGCTCTTGTGTTCCCTCTCTCAATGCAGCGCCTGCTGACTGGACTCCTCCTCCTCTGAGCGCTGATTGGTTGCAGGCGGAGATTATAAGAGACCGAGATGGCGTCAGAGAGGGGGGAGAGAGATAGAGACAGAGGGAGACGAAGTCTGCACGCTCCCCATAAATCCAATCAGCCACCCCAGAGCATCTTTGTATTTTCTGTGTTGTAGGGGTGGACTGCCATTTCTGTTAATTAGTTTTCTCCTGTGTTTGGCCAGTCAGGGAGGTTAGCTTTTGTCTTTGAGTTCTGTTTTGTTTCTCGACAGGTCAGCTGGTGTCCGGAGGTAGATTTCTTTTTGTTTGTTATGTTGGCCTGAGTCCATCCTGAGTTATCGTTAAATCACAGTTCTGTTGGCATAGTACATTTTTCATTCAACGTCTTTGAGTTTGCATCCTGGTGGCTGCTTGGGGTTTTTGGGGAGAATGGGGGCTTATTGATGTTGAGTCCCAGTCACCCCTGGATGGGTCGTAACACTTTGATCTCATGGCTTGATCTAAAGTTCTGTGCATTGTGCTGTGAGTCAGCCTATTTATATGATATGAGGTCTGGTTAATACAAACATAGAATGATAATACAAATATACTGAAAATAGAATGCCTTTTCCACATGTTGCCTTGCGTGTGTGTGTGTATTGTGTGTGTGTGTGTGTGTTATATATATATATATATATATATATATATATATATATATAACATATCCTCTTTGGTTTGCTGCTGTGTTCTATCGCTTGAGCACCATAGTCACGTTGACTTTGTTGTCCGACTTGACGGTGTTTGGCTGCCGTCTCTTTTAGAGTCCGCCCCCTCAGACACCTGCAGCTCTCGTCGGCGTGATAAGTCAAGTCAAGTCAAGCCAAGACCATCCTGAACAAGCCTAATGAATGGGACGCGGGGAAACACCGCTGCCTGTGGACACGTACCTCGAGAGAGAGCACGAGAACGGCCCAGTTGACGTCACCGGAAACACAATCCCGTCTCTGGCTGTCGAGTGAGTCCGCCTGCCAGCATTGTTGACTGTGCCCACGCACGCCGGTGAGGCATCCAACAAAGACGTGGTGAGTGAAATGCATCTATTTTATGTTTCCGATTTGTTTTTGAGACAAGAGTTGGCAGTTGGTCAAAGACAATTTCTGAGGTCTAGCTTGAATGTTATCAAGGCGCTAACATCTAGCTATGTGGCTAACGATTAGCGTTAGCCACATCCGGCTCAGGAAAGCATAGACTGCACTATTTAGCTGTTAAACTTTTTGGCTGGCCTGGAAATGACAAATTGCCTTAACGCCAACATAATTGGATTTAGTCGAAGACTCACAGTTATACGAATATTCAAATGCATGCTATAATATCTTAAATGTGTCACTTGTGCCACTTGCTGTGTATGGTTTCACATATTGTGAGACTGAACTGTATTATGTCCAGTCGTCATGTTATTAAACAAACATGGGAGTGGAGCATCAAATCTTTCTGTGCAGCAACGTCGAAATATGGGACAGGCAGGTTGGACGTGGTTTTAACCTGCTGTACAGATGCCGTCTTTGCATGCCTGTTTACTGTGCATATAAGTTTAGTGATATGCAGTTGGTTATGCAGTCTTTGAAAGCTCAGGTCATATAAACTTATTGAATGGATTAACTGTGTGATTTATTTCAATATGATTTATTTCAATATGAAAACTTTCACAAGGTTGCTGTAGTGTGTTGCAGTGCCTCTGTTTCAATAAAGTATTTATATAAATAATTTTCAAGCAAATTGTGTTTACACAGTACTATGTTTTAACTGTTTGAGGTCTGCACAGCCATGTACAGTATTACTGAAAATATCTGTTTTTTCTTTCTTTTTTCCAGATGACTACAATGCAGCTTGGCGTAAACTCCCTCAAGCTGTCGATCACTCTGACCTTGGAAGTGGAGGGGACTCTCCAATTTCATTCAAAAGAAAAAGGTTGTAGGCCATTTCAATTGTTGTTTTTTAATCTGTGGTGCACAACATTTGAAAATAGTCTAATTTTTAATTCCCTGGAGAGGAAGATGACGACGATGAGAATGATGAGATGAAAGGCATCAGGAACTTGACAAAGTCAAGAAAGGGGTAAGAAGTATCAATCCCTATTTAAATGATGATCTATTTTGTTACAACAGATAGTAGTACTAAGATTTGATATGATTTTTTTAACAGATTGGATTCATTGCTGAATGATCTCTCGGCATATCCACCTTGCTGACAGTCGTGACCTCCATCCAAGCAACCGCTGACCGTTTTTAAATGTGCAGAGAACTTGTTCATGTGTCACAGGGCAGAGTTTTGTTTTATCAGTTTGTGTTGATTTTGGTTTGCTGTGTTTACATTATTCCAGTTGTGTTTTGCATGTTTATTAATTTTTTTCTTTTCACCTTGGTTTTTGTAGGGGCCACAGCCCCACGATTCTCGGATGTGACTTCTCAATGAACGAAAGATGAACTATTCACCTTTAAAAGATATACAGACAAAGGTCCCCTCGCAGCAGATGAGTAAACATTCTTCTTCAGGTCACTGGACCACTTGGAGGAAGTGTGAGTCATCTTTATGGCTTGGTTAGAGGATTTACAAACCCTTAATTCAGAGCATCAACAAGTTCTCCTCGCAACCCCGAACGAGGAGGACCAGACCAGGCATCTAAACACATCTAGAAATTGATTAACATCTTTGTTTGACAGAGAGCCTCGATTGAAGTATAAGGATAAACACCTTATCTCTTCCTCACCATTTGCTCCTAAGTCATGTTGAAGACCCCTTCCTCCCCTCTTGGGAGTCATAAACTAATGACCTGGGCATAAACTAATGACCGTATTCCTAAAATTCTTAGAATCATGATGTTTTCTTAGAATTTCCCCTAAAAGTGAAGAGTAGATCCTAGTAAAGATAAAAGCTATTCCTAAAGAATCCTAGCTCTTAAGAGAGCTCCTAAGGTGAGATCTGTTAAGAGCAGGGAAGAGGATTTTTAAGCGGCTTAGGAGTTCCCTAAGCAGAGGACCAAATGGTGGACGGAAGAGGCAGGAGAGATATTCTCCAACCACTGGATGACAGTGAATTAATGAAACGCTACAGATTGGATCGTGCAGGAATCATGTTCGTGGTTGATCTCATTAGACATGCACTTACTTCTCCAACCCAACGCCACAATGCAATACCACACGAAATGAAGGTCATCACAACACTGAGGTATTTGGCAACAGGGAAAATGCAACAATGCAGCAGTGATGACTTGGGTCTGTCACAACCCTCCATCAGCAGGGTCATCAACCAAACATTGACAGCATTGTCACAACCGCATATTGTGACACAATTTGTTTCATTTCCGCTGGATGCCTGCACTTTACAAGCTCACAAAAGGGCATTTATGGACATCGCAGGATTCCCCGGTGTTGTGGGTGTAATCGATGGGACACATGTCCGAATAAGTGCACTGTCAGAAGATGAAGCCGTCTTCGTGAACAGGAAGAGATTTCACAGCATCAATGTTGAACTTGTTTTCAATGCTGACTATAAGATTTTGGACATTGTTGCTAAATGGCCAGGCACAACACATGCTGCCAGAATGCTCTCTGAGAGTGGCCTCAGACAGCTTTTCGAGGGACACCATGTGCCAGCCAATTGCCACTTGTTAGGGGACAGTGGCTACCCATGCAAACCATGGCTCGTAACGCCTTACCTCCAGCCACGCCAAGGGCTGCAACTAAACTACAACAGGTAACCCAAACAATATAGAATTATGCATGGAAATAAAATGTAAACATCCTAGTAGTTTAAATATGTCCCACAAATAATGTACATTTTGATTATGTCTGTATTAACTTGTAGGGCCCATAAGACAACAAGGGCAGGAGTGGAGCGTGGCATTGGCCAACTGAAGAGGCGCTTTCATGTTCTCCACAGAGAGGTGCGGCTGACCCCTGATAAATTCTGCAAAGTCATCATAGCCTGTGCAATACTACACAACATTTGCAAGGCTAGACAGATTGCAGAACCTCTCGAGGGTGATGGTGATGAAGAAAGCGATGATGATGATGGTGGTGATGAAAATATTCACTTTCCACAGGGGAACTTGGCCCAAAGTGGACTGCCTTACAGAGCCCACTGTGATGGAAATTTTGTAACTCTTGATGAGTGGCATCTGAACTGAGGGTAAAATGTGACCTGTGACCTGTGGTCTGTGGCCATTTGTGTGTGTTTCGCAACCCATGTGTGCCTTGTGACATAGGTGTGGTTTATGACCCAGAGGGGGTTATCGACCCATGCAAGGTCTAGTTAAACATCTGAGTTTACGACTTCCATCCCTGTGAACTGAGAGTGAGAACACACCCACAAAAGATGGATAAATACTCCGTTTGTCTCAAAGCACGTTGAGTCTTCATTGTGTAACAGACCAGCATGTTACTCTTTGAATTCTCCTCTTGATCAAGATAAAATCCCTGTTTGGACCTTGAGCTGACTCCGATCTCCTTCCTCCAGTACTAAACCATCGGGTAATTATTTTAACAAAACTTTGGCGCCCAACGTGGGGCCCCAATATCTTTCCCTCTCTTCGTACAAGAGGACCTGAAGCCCTTGCAAGGCAGAGGAAATAGAAACCCTCTGAAAAGACCTCTACCGCGGGGCTCATATAGCCTTGTTTTGGACAGAGAGGCCAGGTCCTCTGAAGAGGGGGCGGTGACGGGGCCAACCACAGAGGGGAGACGGACCAGCCAGGCAAACAGAGTCAGGGACTCATCGAAAGGGTAAGAAATTTCTAATAAGTAAAGCAAGTCGGGAACTTGGGGGATCGATCTCTTAGAATAGGTCAGGGACCTAATAGGAAAAAGGAAATAAATAGAATCAAGCCAAGGCTTGGGGGAGCAGGACTCTCTTAGATTTAGGGCAGGACCCTAAATCCAGGTAAGCTGTCTTTGGAAGGACAAAGATTAAACTAATCCCGAAGGCCTGCGAAAACAAAAAGACGTCAGGGAAAGAGTTAGAGACCCATAGGTAAGAGTACTCAAAAGGAAAAGAAACACGTCAGGGATCCATAGGTAAGAGTAAAGGAAAAGAAATGAAAAGACCGGTAAAATAGAAAAAATGTTTAAATAAAAATACGTATTGAAAATAATTAAATAGATAAATAAAGAAATTAACAAATAACTAAACAAATTCAAGCTGGGAAATTGTAATAGTTGTTTTAAATTGTTGTTGTTGTTTTTTTTAAATATTGTTGTGAACCTGACGAGGTTCAATATAAATGAGAAGCAAGAAAGAGAGGAATGCAGAAGCAGAAAGAAAAAGAAAGTGAGACAATGTAAAGAAGAAATTGAGAAAAGAGAGGTTGAAGAAAGGAAAAGATAGGAAGAAAAGGAGAAAAAGGAAAAGAAAAAGATTCAGTATGTAATAAACTTTATCCTGTTTTGTACTCCAACCGAGATAAACAGGATGACAAGTATGTGCCTCTGGGTCTCCACCCTCCCCCGTACATCATCCCTCAGCCACCACCGCCTCTTGTCCAGGCCTCAGCTCCACTCCTTCGCCCTCCCTCTCTCTTCGCATCTACTCTCTCCACTCCTGCACCGATAGCAACAGCCATAGGAAGCACCTAATTGGTGTTGGAACTGCTGGGATACAAGCTACGACTGACCATGAAAAAGCCAAGAAAGGCGGAAAAAAAAGGCCAAGTGAAGTATTTGTCATGGAAGATGATGATGATGATGATGATGAAAATTACGCTAATTCATTTACTGATGTGTATTTCCGAGGCAATGTGAACAGTGGAGCCTGGAGAGGGAGAGGAGGAGGAGAAGGAAGGGGAGGACGGAGATTTGGAGATGAGAGCTGCTACAATTGTGGTAAATTTGGACATTGGGCTCAAGACTGTAGAGCTCCAAAGGGCAGAGGTCAAGGAGGCTGGCGGGGGAGAGGAGGAGCAGGGAGACCCAGACGAGTTGATGATTCATCACATCACATCACATCCACACAGAAGATGAGGAGGAAGAAGTATGTTCACTAGAAAGTGCTGAAATATTTTTAAGCATGAATCAGAAACCGATTACCGATCACCAGATTGTTGGTTAACAATTATACATAAAAAGTTTTTTATGCGATACGGGAGCATGCAGAACAATTAGGATAATCAGAAAAGATAAAGGCGGTGGTAGACTGCCTGCTGACAAATCAAGCGTAGCGTTAGTTCTGGCAGGCCACGACGTCAAGCTCTAAATCAGCAGCAACAGCATAGCTGTCAAAACCGAGGAGATCAGCTGACGGCTCAGCTGACTCCCCGTACCCGCTTCCTATTGGGAAATTGCATTCAGAGCGCGCTATTTAAACCGCTCTAGCCTGACCTCCCTCATTGCTTCCTCTGCCGGCGTTTTCAACCCACCTCCACCCCAGCTCCTCCTGTCATCTGTTATGTACCTTACCATTGTTCTTGTTGGTCTGCTCTGTCTGGGGTATTCTTGCTGCTACGCTCCCTGCTTATGCCGTTCATGAGGGCTCATGAAGGGCAGGAAGGTGCTCTTCCTGCCTCAGGCTTTCCACGCAAGCGCGTGGAAGAGCAGGGAGTCCCAGAACAGTACCATACCACCAAATGAAACTTGTGCAAATAAATAAAGATTCTTTTTGACAAAGTGGTCCTGACTGAGCTATCTTTTCTATGGCCATGTTCGCAAACTTAGCAAAATTTGAACCCCCGTGAAAAAGCCAGATACTATTATATGTGGATGACATCTTAATAGCGTCTTAAACTGAAATAGATTGCAAAACTGACACTTTGGGCCCTAGTTTCGTGGCGCAGCGCAGGGCGGCGCAGGGTGGTGGAGCCGGCGCAATGCAAGTTTCGACCCGCGCAGCCTTGCGCACCGTCAGTTTGGTGGATCGCCTGCGCCAAGATGGGTGTGGCGGCGCAGCAGGGGGAGGCGTCACAGATTCAGCTTGGCGTAGCGGAAGTTTCGTGGCAAAAAGCCTCGCCGAGACTGCGCTGAAAGCTCGCCAGCTCCAACCTGGTCTACTTTCGGCGCAAAGCGTAAGATGTAAATGAAGTCCATTCATTCAATGCGAATCACAGCTGGCGCAGTGGAAGTTTGGCTGACGGCGCGCAGTGCGCACACTATCGAGACCTCACAGGCAGGTTTCCACAGTTCCAGGCACATTCAAATGCAATACATAATCACAACAAACACTATTTAATGCAACTAATTGAATCAACACGTGAATTTATATCTATATAGATTGTCCCGTCACATCTGACGTCAGATGCACGCGTAAAGGAAACTCAGCCTCTCGGACCAAAACATCTTCCTAAACTCTCTGTTAAATGGTACAAAAACATCGAAAGTACAAATAGTTTTTTTATTTTAAAGGTTCACTGTATGGAGTGGCAGTGAAAGGTGTAACTACTATAATATAATAATTATTAAAAATGCATATTAAAATACAAAGAAGGAGTTTATATATTAACACTGTATCAAATACACCATACAGATACAAGTAAGATATTGTGAACATTATGCTTTGGGCTAATAGAAACCAAATTAGGTACATACCAACAGACTCTGGAGCAGAGGCCACCTCAGAGTGAATGTTGGGAGCATCGACAGGGGGACAAGTCTTCTGACTGCAACCAGCTGTACCAGAATAAAATACAGCAACAATCGTTTATACCATTAACTCAAACAAATGATACACAACATCAGTTAACATAACACAAGACTTAAAGTGGTGACTCCTAAAGTCATCTTTCGTACTTCCGTATTTTTGCAACGTGATCATTTATTAATTAGTTTGTTTGCATATGCATGTTTGTATAGAACAAATAGACATTTATTTTCACAATCTTGTGTTGTATAATAAACTTCAATTGAATATTGTAAAGCCGTGATATAGAGGTAACTATGCTACCATATTTGTGCGAAGTGCAGAGCCATAACTTTTAACATGAATTAAAGACAATGTCCCTACAGCCGACAGACAGTGATGCCAAATCGGATCTTTAACATATCATGAATGCAAAAACAATACTGACCCTCATTCGACTGATTCCTGCTTGATCGTGGTCTTGCATGGATTAAGTTGCCGTCACTGTCTCTCTCCTTCCACCTCACCGTTGGCATGGGTGCCACGGGTGCCACCTGGGCAGCTGCCTGCTCTTTCTGCAGAAAGGCATCAACCAATTGAAGGTCATCACTGAACCCATCAACCAGGTTATCCACACTCATAAGCAGATCCTCGAGCTCTGAATCAAACATGATGAAGGGCAGAGAGACACAGACAGACAGAGAGACAAAAAGACTGGCAATAGAGAGTTGGACAGATAAGACAAACACAAAGGAAAGCACAGTGACACAGAGAGAGAAACAGACAGATAAAGAAAGTGCCTTTGGGTTGTTTTGTTTTTAGAAAAACAAAAAGGGTTGTTTTTTAGAGGACCAATTTGCAGGACCTGTTGAGAGAAGAGAACATAATTGAGGAACTCAAAACTGAACAACCTAAATTTCACACCAGTGTTTTTATTTATTTACTTACAACATTACTATTTGGTAAAATAGTGTAAAACTAAAGTTTGACCAATGGCGTCCGACTTGCGATAGTGACATAACGTTACCGCACGGCAGAAGGCCTTATCACTAACCACGCTAACCACATTAAAATTACATCATAAGCGACAACATTTCGGGAAACTGTTTCATATTCATGGAAACTGTCTTTTCAATTTTATGCAGTTTCCCTTAAAATAAAATTACACCGAAAAAAGTGAACCTCAAATGCACAGCAGTTTTAATTAAATTACTACCCAGCACTTCTAGAGGTGCTAACAACAACATTTCGGCTGATTCTATAATTTGTCATTCATTATAGTGGCTTATATTTTAGTATTTTCTCTAACATAAAGTCAATGTTCTTACCTGCTTAAATGGAAGACGGCATGTGCACATCTTGGGATCGTCGCACACGATGAGGTCATTCAAGCGCGTTATATGGCACGTTTTTGGAATACAATATTTTTCAATAAAAATACTAAATATTACACTGCGGTATAGAAAGAAATATTATAAAAGCCAATTGTCTGCTGTCATATTGCGTCAGTAAGAAAATCTTAACAACATGTTTTTTTGGGAGTTCATATTGTAGGATTCAGCCGGTGTGAGAAATAGACTGTGGTGTGCAACAGTACTAGGTGTTGCTGTTTAATTATTAATCAATTTTAATCAGTTCACATTCATATTCTAGTTCATTTTGAAAAAAATATAGTTTAAAACTGATTTGTCAAGCAACGACCGCTAAGGATCATGGGTAGTGTAGTGACTTAATTTATCCAAAACGGAGAAAAAACTCCTTGTTTCTCAAAATCGAAGGGGAAAACAAAAACAATAAGGCCCATACAATTAACCTGTCAATTATGAGTAATTAACAAGGGTACACTGGTGTTTTTTTGTTGAGAAATGGCGCAGATATCACTGTAAAATCACCGTAAACGTAAAAACTGACAGCAAGGTGAATACTTCCGGGATTCAGGTCCTCCGTTAGCCAATGGGACGGATGCTCAGTGCGTCTGTGTGTGCCGTGGTCGGGTTAATACTGAATGAATGAACGGCTCGGGAACTCGCTCTGAGCTTTAAATATCGCCGCGGATGGGATTACATTGGAATCCAACACAGTCTCACACAAAGCACGTCAACAACCGACGCTTGGTCAGTGTTGGAGGAGGACCTCCAGATCCGTGTTCGTATGACAGAATAGGCTATTCTGTGCTTATTTCACAGAATTGAGTTCGGGCTATCCTACCGAGCTGTAAAACGCGATCAAACTGCGGTCCGTGTTTATATCACGGAACCGGAACCTCGCCGTCCGTTTCTCTATCACAGTATCTCGCTGTCCGTGTATCTGTCACAGAATCTCGCTGTCCGTTTTTATGTCACGGAACCGGAACCTCGCCGTCTGTGTCTCTATAACGGAATGTCGCTCTCCGCGTCTCTGTCACACAATCTCGCTCAGGGAACAGAATTAAACTGACGTTTTATGATGACAGGACAACAAGCTGAGCCTTCAACAACTGTGAGGGTCAGGGTGATATATTGGTGTTGAAAATGAACTAAATATTGCTTCAAATGTTGCGTTTCCAAGTCAGAAAGCACGTCCATCGAGTGAGATCTGTACTTGTCACTGAAAGGGGCAATCTGTGTGTAGACCACGGGTGGTCAGTGGCATTGATTTGCGTTGGCATGATTTGCGTGGACATTTCATGGATTTCTGTGAGACCAGGTTGATGTGTTGATACTGGATTCACACTGAAACGAAAGAATATCTCTTCAGAGTGCTTTTATGACTTTAATGTGTTGATATCACAACATTCTTCAATGTGGAACATTGAAGAATGCAGCTAATTTGACAACTGACACTGCCATAGTGGTTAAAACGCATGTTACCTGCAGATAACAGCTTAAAAGCCTCTTTCCTGCGTGAAACAGCTGTTACAGCCTTTTCCCCACATTCAACTTGTAAAACCATTGTTTTGCACTTATTTGAAGTTTAGACGCCATTTTGTGTTCAAAGACACTGGATTCACACAGAAACAAAAGAATATCCACTCCAGTATGCTTTTATGACTTAAATGTGTTGATATCGGTGGGACATTGAAGAATGCAGCTTATTTGACAACTGACACTGCAATAGTGGTGAAAACGCATGTTACCTGCAGATAACAGCTTAAAAGCCTCTTTCCTGCGTGAAACAGCTGTTACAGCCTTGTCCCCACATTCAACTTGTAAAACCATTGTTTTGCACTTATTTGATGTTTAGACGCCATTTTGTGTTCAAAGAGACTGGATTCACACTGAAACGAAAGAATATCCACTCCAGAGTGCTTTTATGACTTAAATGTGTTGATATCGGTGGGACATTGAAGAATGCAGCTTATTTGACAACTGACACTGCCATAGTGATTAAAACGCATGTTACCTGCAGATAACAGCTTAAAAGCCTCTTTCCTCCGTGAAACAGCTATTACAGCCTTTTCTCCACATTCAACTTGTAAAACCATTGTTTTGCACTTATTTGATGTTTAGACGCCTTTTTGTGTTCAAAGACACTGGATTCACACTGAAACGAAAGAATATCCACTCCAGAGTGCTTTTATGACTCAAATGTGTTGATATCGGTGGGACATTGAAGAATGCAGCTTATTTGACAACTGACACTGCAATAGTGGTTAAAACGCATGTTACCTGCAGATAACAGCTTAAAAGCCTCTATCCTGCGTGAAACAGCTGTTACAGCCTTTTCCTCACATTCAACTTGTAAAACCATTGTTTTGCACTTATTTGATGTTTAGACGCCATTTTGTGTTCAAAGACACTGGATTCACACTGGAACGAAAGAATCTCCACTCCAGTGTGCTTTTATGACTTAAATGTGTTGATATCGGTGGGAAATTGAAGAATGCAGCTTATTTGACAACTGACACTGCAATAGTGGTTAAAACGCATGTTACCTGCAGATAACAGCTTAAAAGCCTCTTTCCTCCGTGAAACAGCTATTACAGCCTTTTCTCCACATTCAACTTGTAAAACCATTGTTTTGCACTTATTTGATGTTTAGACGCCTTTTTGTGTTCAAAGACACTGGATTCACACTGAAACGAAAGAATATCCACTCCAGAGTGCTTTTATGACTCAAATGTGTTGATATCGGTGGGACATTGAAGAATGCAGCTTATTTGACAACTGACACTGCAATAGTGGTTAAAACGCATGTTACCTGCAGATAACAGCTTAAAAGCCTCTTTCCTGCGTGAAACAGCTGTTACAGCCTTTTCCTCACATTCAACTTGTAAAACCATTGTTTTGCACTTATTTGATGTTTAGACGCCATTTTCTGTTCAAAGACACTGGATTCACACTGGAACGAAAGAATATCCACTCCAGAATGCTTTTATGACTTAAATGTGTTGATATCGGTGGGACATTGAAGAATGTAGCTTATTTGACAACTGACACTGCAAATTGTGGTTAAAACGCATGTTACCTGCAGATAACAGCTTAAAAGCCTCTTTCCTCCGTGAAACAGCTATTACAGCCTTTTCCCCACATTCAACTTGTAAAACCATTGTTTTGCACTTATTTGATGTTTAGTAGTCTTTTTGTGTTCAAAGACACTGGATTCACACTGAAACGAAAGAATATCCACTCCAGAGTGCTTTTATGACTTAAATGTGTTGATATCGGTGGGACATTGAAGAATGCAGCTTATTTGACAACTGACACTGCAATAGTGGTTAAAACGCATGTTACCTGCAGATAACAGCTTAAAAGCCTCTTTCCTTCGTGAAACAGCTGTTACAGCCTTTTCCCCACATTCAACTTGTAAAACCATTGTTTTGCACTTATTTGATGTTTAGACGCCATTTTGTGTTCAAAGACACTGGATTCACACTGGAACGAAAGAATATCCACTCCAGTGTGCTTTTATGACTTAAATGTGTTGATATCGGTGGGACATTGAAGAATGCAGCTTATTTGACAACTGACACTGCAATAGTGGTTAAAACGCATGTTACCTGCAGATAACAGCTTAAAAGCCTCTTTCCTGCGTGAAACAGCTATTACAGCCTTTTCCCCACATTAAACTTGTAAAACCATTGTTTTGCACTTATTTGATGTTTAGACGCCCTTTTGTGTTCAAAGACACTGGATTCACACTGAAACGAAAGAATATCCACTCCAGAGTGCTTTCATGACTAAAATGTGTTGATATCGGTGGGACATTGAAGAATGCAGCTTATTTGACAACTGACACTGCAATAGTGGTTAAAACGCATGTTACCTGCAGATAACAGCTTAAAAGCCTCTTTCCTGCGTGAAACAGCTGTTACAGCCTTTTCCTCACATTCAACTTGTAAAACCATTGTTTTGCACTTATTTGATGTTTGGACGCAATTTTGTATTCAAAGACATTAGATTCACACTGAAACGAAAGAATATCCACTCCAGAGTGCTTTTATGACTTAAATGTGTTGATATCGGTGGGACATTGAAGAATGCAGCTTATTTGACAACTGACACTGCAAATTGTGGTTAAAACGCATGTTACCTGCAGATAACAGCTTAAAAGCCTCTTTCCTGCGTGAAACAGCTATTACAGCCTTTTCCCCACATTCAACTTGTAAAACCATTGTTTTGCACTTATTCGATGTTAAGACGCCATCTTGTGTTCAAAGACACTGGATTCACACAGAAACGAAAGAATATCCACTCCAGTATGCTTTTATGACTTAAATGTGTTGATATCGGTGGGACATTGAAGAATGCAGCTTATTTGACAACTGACACTGCAATAGTGGTTAAAACGCATGTTACCTGCAGATAACAGCTTAAAAGCCTCTTTCCTCCGTGAAACAGCTATTACAGCCTTTTCTCCACATTCAACTTGTAAAACCATTGTTTTGCACTTATTTGATGTTTAGACGCCTTTTTGTGTTCAAAGACACTGGATTCACACTGAAACGAAAGAATATCCACTCCAGAGTGCTTTTATGACTTAAATGTGTTGATATCGGTGGGACATTGAAGAATGCAGCTTATTTGACAACTGACACTGCCATAGTGATTAAAACGCATGTTACCTGCAGATAACAGCTTAAAAGCCTCTTTCTTGTGTGAAACAGCTGTTACAGCCTTTTCCCCACATTCAACTTGTAAAACCATTGTTTTGCACTTATTTGATGTTTGGACGCAATTTTGTGTTCAAAGACACTGGATTCACACAGAAACGAAAGAATATCCACTCCAGAATGCTTTTATGACTTAAATGTGTTTATATCGGTGGGACATTGAAGAATGCAGCTTATTTGACAACTGACACTGCAAATTGTGGTTAAAACGCATGTTACCTGCAGATAACAGCTTAAAAGCCTCTTTCCTGCGTGAAACAGCTATTACAGCCTTTTCCCCACATTCAACTTGTAAAACCATTGTTTTGCACTTATTCGATGTTAAGACGCCATCTTTGTGTTCAAAGACACTGGATTCACACAGAAACAAAAGAATATCCACTCCAGTATTCTTTTATGACTTAAATGTGTTGATATCGGTGGGACATTGAAGAATGCAGCTTATTTGACAACTGACACTGCAATAGTGGTGAAAACGCATGTTACCTGCAGATAACAGCTTAAAAGCCTCTTTCCTGCGTGAAACAGCTGTTACAGCCTTGTCCCCACATTCAACTTGTAAAACCATTGTTTTGCACTTATTTGATGTTTAGACGCCATTTTGTGTTCAAAGAGACTGGATTCACACTGAAACGAAAGAATATCCACTCCAGAGTGCTTTTATGACTTAAATGTGTTGATATCGGTGGGACATTGAAGAATGCAGCTTATTTGACAACTGACACTGCCATAGTGATTAAAACGCATGTTACCTGCAGATAACAGCTTAAAAGCCTCTTTCTTGTGTGAAACAGCTGTTACAGCCTTTTCCCCACATTCAACTTGTAAAACCATTGTTTTGCACTTATTTGATGTTTAGACGCCATTTTGTGTTCAAAGACACTGGATTCACACTGGAACGAAAGAATATCCACTCCAGTGTGCTTTTATGACTTAAATGTGTTGATATCGGTGGGACATTGAAGAATGCAGCTTATTTGACAACTGACACTGCAATAGTGGTTAAAACGCATGTTACCTGCAGATAACAGCTTAAAAGCCTCTTTCCTCCGTGAAACAGCTATTACAGCCTTTTCTCCACATTCAACTTGTAAAACCATTGTTTTGCACTTATTTGATGTTTAGACGCCTTTTTGTGTTCAAAGACACTGGATTCACACTGAAACGAAAGAATATCCACTCCAGAGTGCTTTTATGACTCAAATGTGTTGATATCGGTGGGACATTGAAGAATGCAGCTTATTTGACAACTGACACTGCAATAGTGGTTAAAACGCATGTTACCTGCAGATAACAGCTTAAAAGCCTCTTTCCTGCGTGAAACAGCTGTTACAGCCTTTTCCCCACATTCAACTTGTAAAACCATTGTTTTGCACTTATTTGACGTTTAGACGCCATTTTGTGTTCAAAGACACTGGATTCACACAGAAACGAAAGAATATCCACTCCAGAATGCTTTTATGACTTAAATGTGTTGATATCGGTGGGACATTGAAGAATGCAGCTTATTTGACAACTGACACTGCAATAGTGGTTAAAACGCATGTTACCTGCAGATAACAGCTTAAAAGCCTCTTTCCTCCGTGAAACAGCTGTTACAGCCTTTTCTCCACATTCAACTTGTAAAACCATTGTTTTGCACTTATTTGATGTTTAGACGCCTTTTTGTGTTCAAAGACACTGGATTCACACTGAAACGAAAGAATATCCACTCCAGAGTGCTTTTATGACTCAAATGTGTTGATATCGGTGGGACATTGAAGAATGCAGCTTATTTGACAACTGACACTGCAATAGTGGTTAAAACGCATGTTACCTGCAGATAACAGCTTAAAAGCCTCTTTCCTTGTGTGAAACAGCTGTTACAGCCTTTTCCCCACATTGAACTTTTAAAACCATTGTTTTGCACTTATTTGATGTTTAGACGCCATTTTGTGTTCAAAGACACTGGATTCACACTGGAACGAAAGAATATCCACTCCAGTGTGCTTTTATGACTTAAATGTGTTGATATCGGTGGGACATTGAAGAATGCAGCTTATTTGACAACTGACACTGCAATAGTGGTTAAAACGCATGTTACCTGCAGATAACAGCTTAAAAGCCTCTTTCCTCCGTGAAACAGCTATTACAGCCTTTTCCCCACATTCAACTTGTAAAACCATTGTTTTGCACTTATTTGATGTTTAGACGCCATTTTGTGTTCAAAGACACTGGATTCACACTGAAACGAAAGAATATCCACTCCAGAGTGCTTTCATGACTAAAATGTGTTGATATCGGTGGGACATTGAAGAATGCAGCTTATTTGACAACTGACACTGCAATAGTGGTTAAAACGCATGTTACCTGCAGATAACAGCTTAAAAGCCTCTTTCCTGCGTGAAACAGCTATTACAGCCTTTTCCCCACATTAAACTTGTAAAACCATTGTTTTGCACTTATTTGATGTTTAGACGCAATTTTGTGTTCAAAGACACTGGATTCACACTGAAACGAAAGAATATCCACTCCAGAGTGCTTTTATGACTTAAATGTGTTGATATCGGTGGGACATTGAAGAATGCAGCTTATTTGACAACTGACACTGCAATAGTGGTTAAAACGCATGTTACCTGCAGATAACAGCTTAAAAGCCTCTTTCCTGAGTGAAACAGCAATTACAGCGTTTTCCCCACATTAAACTTTTAAAACCATTGTTTTGCACTTATTTGATGTTTAGACGCCATTTTGTGTTCAAAGACAGTGGATTCACACTGAAACGAAAGAATATCCACTCCAGAGTGCTTTCATGACTTAAATGTGTTGATATCGGTGGGACATTGAAGAATGCAGCTTATTTGACAACTGACACTGCAATAGTGGTTAAAACGCATGTTACCTGCAGATAACAGCTTAAAAGCCTCTTTCCTCCGTGAAACAGCTATTACAGCCTTTTCTCCACATTCAACTTGTAAAACCATTGTTTTGCACTTATTTGATGTTTAGACGCCTTTTTGTGTTCAAAGACACTGGATTCACACTGAAACGAAAGAATATCCACTCCAGAGTGCTTTCATGACTAAAATGTGTTGATATCGGTGGGACATTGAAGAATGCAGCTTATTTGACAACTGACACTGCAATAGTGGTTAAAACGCATGTTACCTGCAGATAACAGCTTAAAAGCCTCTTTCCTGCGTGAAACAGCTGTTACAGCCTTTTCCCCACATTCAACTTGTAAAACCATTGTTTTGCACTTATTTGATGTTTAGACGCCATTTTGTGTTCAAAGACACTGGATTCACACTGAAACGAAAGAATATCCACTCCAGAATGCTTTTATGACTTAAATGTGTTTATATCGGTGGGACATTGAAGAATGCAGCTTATTTGACAACTGACACTGCAATAGTGGTTAAAACGCATGTTACCTGCAGATAACAGCTTAAAAGCCTCTTTCCTGCGTGAAACAGCTGTTACAGCCTTTTCCCCACATTCAACTTGTAAAACCATTGTTTTGCACTTATTTGATGTTTAGACGCCATTTTGTGTTCAAAGACACTGGATTCACACTGAAACGAAAGAATATCCACTCCAGAGTGCTTTTATGACTTAAATGTGTTGATATCGGTGGGACATTGAAGAATGCAGCTTATTTGACAACTGACACTGCAATAGTGGTTAAAACGCATGTTACCTGCAGATAACAGCTTAAAAGCCTCTTTCCTGCGTGAAACAGCTGTTACAGCCTTTTCCTCACATTCAACTTGTAAAACCATTGTTTTGCACTTATTTGATGTTTAGACGCCAATTTTGTGTTCAAAGACACTGGATTCACACAGAAACGAAAGAATATCCACTCCAGAGTGCTTTTATGACTTAAATGTGTTGATATCGGTGGGACATTGAAGAATGCAGCTTATTTGACAACTGACACTGCAATAGTGATTAAAACGCATGTTACCTGCAGATAACAGCTTAAAAGCCTCTTTCCTTGTGTGAAACAGCTGTTACAGCCTTTTCCCCACATTCAACTTTTAAAACCATTGTTTTGCACTTATTTGATGTTTAGACGCCATTTTGTGTTCAAAGACACTGGATTCACACTGGAACGAAAGAATCTCCACTCCAGTGTGCTTTTATGACTTAAATGTGTTGATATCGGTGGGACATTGAAGAATGCAGCTTATTTGACAACTGACACTGCAATAGTGGTTAAAACGCATGTTACCTGCAGATAACAGCTTAAAAGCCTCTTTCCTCCGTGAAACAGCTATTACAGCCTTTTCTCCACATTCAACTTGTAAAACCATTGTTTTGCACTTATTTGATGTTTAGACGCCTTTTTGTGTTCAAAGACACTGGATTCACACTGAAACGAAAGAATATCCACTCCAGAGTGCTTTTATGACTTAAATGTGTTGATATCGGTGGGACATTGAAGAATGCAGCTTATTTGACAACTGACACTGCAATAGTGGTTAAAACGCATGTTACCTGCAGATAACAGCTTAAAAGCCTCTTTCCTGCGTGAAACAGCTGTTACAGCCTTTTCCCCACATTAAACTTGTAAAACCATTGTTTTGCACTTATTTGATGTTTAGACGCCATTTTGTGTTCAAAGACACTGGATTCACACTGAAACGAAAGAATATCCACTCCAGAGTGCTTTTATGACTTAAATGTGTTTATATCGGTGGGACATTGAAGAATGCAGCTTATTTGACAACTGACACTGCAATAGTGGTTAAAACGCATGTTACCTGCAGATAACAGCTTAAAAGCCTCTTTCCTCCGTGAAACAGCTGTTACAGCCTTTTCTCCACATTCAACTTGTAAAACCATTGTTTTGCACTTATTTGATGTTTAGACGCCTTTTTGTGTTCAAAGACACTGGATTCACACTGAAACGAAAGAATATCCACTCCAGAGTGCTTTTATGACTCAAATGTGTTGATATCGGTGGGACATTGAAGAATGCAGCTTATTTGACAACTGACACTGCAATAGTGGTTAAAACGCATGTTACCTGCAGATAACAGCTTAAAAGCCTCTTTCTTGTGTGAAACAGCTGTTACAGCCTTTTCCCCACATTCAACTTTTAAAACCATTGTTTTGCACTTATTTGATGTTTAGACGCCATTTTGTGTTCAAAGACACTGGATTCACACTGAAACGAAAGAATATCCACTCCAGAGTGCTTTTATGACTTAAATGTGTTGATATCGGTGGGACATTGAAGAATGCAGCTTATTTGACAACTGACACTGCAATAGTGGTTAAAACGCATGTTACCTGCAGATAACAGCTTAAAAGCCTCTTTCCTCCGTGAAACAGCTATTACAGCCTTTTCTCCACATTAAACTTGTAAAACCATTGTTTTGCACTTATTTGATGTTTAGACGCCATTTTTTGTTCAAAGACACTGGATTCACACTGAAACGAAAGAATATCCACTCCAGAGTGCTTTTATGACTCAAATGTGTTGATATCGGTGGGACATTGAAGAATGCAGCTTATTTGAGAACTGACACTGCAATAGTGGTTAAAACGCATGTTACCTGCAGATAACAGCTTAAAAGCCTCTTTCCTGCGTGAAACAGCTGTTACAGCCTTTTCCCCACATTCAACTTGTAAAACCATTGTTTTGCACTTATTTGACGTTTAGACGCCATTTTGTGTTCAAAGACACTGGATTCACACAGAAACGAAAGAATATCCACTCCAGAATGCTTTTATGACTTAAAGTGTGTTTATATCGGTGGGACATTGAAGAATGCAGCTTATTTGACAACTGACACTGCAATAGTGGTGAAAACGCATGTTACCTGCAGATAACAGCTTAAAAGCCTCTTTCCTGCGTGAAACAGCTGTTACAGCCTTGTCCCCACATTCAACTTGTAAAACCATTGTTTTGCACTTATTTGATGTTTAGACGCCATTTTGTGTTCAAAGACACTGGATTCACACTGAAACGAAAGAATATCCACTCCAGAGTGCTTTTATGACTCAAATGTGTTGATATCGGTGGGACATTGAAGAATGCAGCTTATTTGACAACTGACACTGCAATAGTGGTTAAAACGCATGTTACCTGCAGATAACAGCTTAAAAGCCTCTTTCCTGCGTGAAACAGCTGTTACAGCCTTTTCCTCACATTCAACTTGTAAAACCATTGTTTTGCACTTATTTGATGTTTGAGACGCAATTTTGTGTTCAAAGACACTGGATTCACACAGAAACGAAAGAATATCCACTCCAGAGTGCTTTTATGACTTAAATGTGTTGATATCGGTGGGACATTGAAGAATGCAGCTTATTTGACAACTGACACTGCAATAGTGATTAAAACGCATGTTACCTGCAGATAACAGCTTAAAAGCCTCTTTCTTGTGTGAAACAGCTGTTACAGCCTTTTCCCCACATTCAACTTTTAAAACCATTGTTTTGCACTTATTTGATGTTTAGACGCCATTTTGTGTTCAAAGACACTGGATTCACACTGGAAACGAAAGAATATCCACTCCAGTGTGCTTTTATGACTTAAATGTGTTGATATCGGTGGGACATTGAAGAATGCAGCTTATTTGACAACTGACACTGCAATAGTGGTTAAAACGCATGTTACCTGCAGATAACAGCTTAAAAGCCTCTTTCCTCCGTGAAACAGCTATTACAGCCTTTTCTCCACATTCAACTTGTAAAACCATTGTTTTGCACTTATTTGATGTTTAGACGCCTTTTTGTGTTCAAAGACACTGGATTCACACTGAAACGAAAGAATATCCACTCCAGAGTGCTTTTATGACTCAAATGTGTTGATATCGGTGGGACATTGAAGAATGCAGCTTATTTGACAACTGACACTGCAATAGTGGTTAAAACGCATGTTACCTGCAGATAACAGCTTAAAAGCCTCTTTCCTGCGTGAAACAGCTGTTACAGCCTTTTCCCCACATTCAACTTGTAAAACCATTGTTTTGCACTTATTTGACGTTTAGACGCCATTTTGTGTTCAAAGACACTGGATTCACACAGAAACGAAAGAATATCCACTCCAGAATGCTTTTATGACTTAAATGTGTTTATATCGGTGGGACATTGAAGAATGCAGCTTATTTGACAACTGACACTGCAATAGTGGTGAAAACGCATGTTACCTGCAAATAACAGCTTAAAAGCCTCTTTCCTGCGTGAAACAGCTGTTACAGCCTTGTCCCCACATTCAACTTGTAAAACCATTGTTTTGCACTTATTTGATGTTTAGACGCCATTTTGTGTTCAAAGACACTGGATTCACACTGAAACGAAAGAATATCCACTCCAGAGTGCTTTTATGACTCAAATGTGTTGATATCGGTGGGACATTGAAGAATGCAGCTTATTTGACAACTGACACTGCAATAGTGGTTAAAACGCATGTTACCTGCAGATAACAGCTTAAAAGCCTCTTTCCTGCGTGAAACAGCTGTTACAGCCTTTTCCTCACATTCAACTTGTAAAACCATTGTTTTGCACTTATTTGATGTTTGGACGCAATTTTGTGTTCAAAGACACTGGATTCACACAGAAACGAAAGAATATCCACTCCAGAGTGCTTTTATGACTTAAATGTGTTGATATCGGTGGGACATTGAAGAATGCAGCTTATTTGACAACTGACACTGCAATAGTGATTAAAACGCATGTTACCTGCAGATAACAGCTTAAAAGCCTCTTTCTTGTGTGAAACAGCTGTTACAGCCTTTTCCCCACATTCAACTTTTAAAACCATTGTTTTGCACTTATTTGATGTTTAGACGCCATTTTGTGTTCAAAGACACTGGATTCACACTGGAACGAAAGAATCTCCACTCCAGTGTGCTTTTATGACTTAAATGTGTTGATATCGGTGGGACATTGAAGAATGCAGCTTATTTGACAACTGACACTGCAATAGTGGTTAAAACGCATGTTACCTGCAGATAACAGCTTAAAAGCCTCTTTCCTGCGTGAAACAGCTGTTACAGCCTTTTCCTCACATTCAACTTGTAAAACCATTGTTTTGCACTTATTTGATGTTTGGACGCAATTTTGTGTTCAAAGACACTGGATTCACACAGAAACGAAAGAATATCCACTCCAGAGTGCTTTTATGACTTAAATGTGTTGATATCGGTGGGACATTGAAGAATGCAGCTTATTTGACAACTGACACTGCAATAGTGATTAAAACGCATGTTACCTGCAGATAACAGCTTAAAAGCCTCTTTCTTGTGTGAAACAGCTGTTACAGCCTTTTCCCCACATTCAACTTTTAAAACCATTGTTTTGCACTTATTTGATGTTTAGACGCCATTTTGTGTTCAAAGACACTGGATTCACACTGGAACGAAAGAATCTCCACTCCAGTGTGCTTTTATGACTTAAATGTGTTGATATCGGTGGGACATTGAAGAATGCAGCTTATTTGACAACTGACACTGCAATAGTGGTTAAAACGCATGTTACCTGCAGATAACAGCTTAAAAGCCTCTTTCCTCCGTGAAACAGCTATTACAGCCTTTTCTCCCACATTCAACTTGTAAAACCATTGTTTTGCACTTATTTGATGTTTAGACGCCTTTTTGTGTTCAAAGACACTGGATTCACACTGAAACGAAAGAATATCCACTCCAGAGTGCTTTTATGACTCAAATGTGTTGATATCGGTGGGACATTGAAGAATGCAGCTTATTTGAGAACTGACACTGCAATAGTGGTTAAAACGCATGTTACCTGCAGATAACAGCTTAAAAGCCTCTTTCCTGCGTGAAACAGCTGTTACAGCCTTTTCCCCACATTCAACTTGTAAAACCATTGTTTTGCACTTATTTGACGTTTAGACGCCATTTTGTGTTCAAAGACACTGGATTCACACAGAAACGAAAGAATATCCACTCCAGAATGCTTTTATGACTTAAATGTGTTTATATCGGTGGGACATTGAAGAATGCAGCTTATTTGACAACTGACACTGCAATAGTGGTTAAAACGCATGTTACCTGCAGATAACAGCTTAAAAGCCTCTTTCCTCCGTGAAACAGCTGTTACAGCCTTTTCTCCACATTCAACTTGTAAAACCATTGTTTTGCACTTATTTGACGTTTAGACGCCTTTTTGTCTTCAAAGACACTGGATTCACACTGAAACGAAAGAATATCCACTCCAGAGTGCTTTTATGACTTAAATGTGTTGATATCGGTGGGACATTGAAGAATGCAGCTTATTTGACAACTGACACTGCAATAGTGGTTAAAACGCATGTTACCTGCAGATAACAGCTTAAAAGCCTCTTTCCTCCGTGAAACAGCTATTACAGCCTTTTCTCCACATTCAACTTGTAAAACCATTGTTTTGCACTTATTTGATGTTTAGACGCCTTTTTGTGTTCAAAGACACTGGATTCACACTGGAACGAAAGAATCTCCACTCCAGTGTGCTTTTATGACTTAAATGTGTTGATATCGGTGGGACATTGAAGAATGCAGCTTATTTGACAACTGACACTGCAATAGTGGTTAAAACGCATGTTACCTGCAGATAACAGCTTAAAAGCCTCTTTCCTCCGTGAAACAGCTATTACAGCCTTTTCTCCACATTCAACTTGTAAAACCATTGTTTTGCACTTATTTGATGTTTAGACGCCTTTTTGTGTTCAAAGACACTGGATTCACACTGAAACGAAAGAATATCCACTCCAGAGTGCTTTTATGACTCAAATGTGTTGATATCGGTGGGACATTGAAGAATGCAGCTTATTTGACAACTGACTCTGCAATAGTGGTTAAAACGCATGCTACCTGCAGATAACAGCTTAAAAGCCTCTTTCTTGTGTGAAACAGCTGTTACAGCCTTTTCCCCACATTCAACTTGTAAAACCATTGTTTTGCACTTATTTGATGTTTAGACGCCTTTTTGTGTTCAAAGACACTGGATTCACACTGAAACGAAAGAATATCCACTCCAGAGTGCTTTTATGACTCAAATGTGTTGATATCGGTGGGACATTGAAGAATGCAGCTTATTTGACAACTGACACTGCAATAGTGGTGAAAACGCATGTTACCTGCAGATAACAGCTTAAAAGCCTCTTTCCTGCGTGAAACAGCTGTTACAGCCTTGTCCCCACATTCAACTTGTAAAACCATTGTTTTGCACTTATTTGATGTTTAGACGCCATTTTGTGTTCAAAGACACTGGATTCACACTGGAACGAAAGAATCTCCACTCCAGTGTGCTTTTATGACTTAAATGTGTTGATATCGGTGGGACATTGAAGAATGCAGCTTATTTGACAACTGACACTGCCATAGTGATTAAAACGCATGTTACCTGCAGATAACAGCTTAAAAGCCTCTTTCTTGTGTGAAACAGCTGTTACAGCCTTTTCCCCACATTCAACTTGTAAAACCATTGTTTTGCACTTATTTGATGTTTGGACGCAATTTTGTGTTCAAAGACACTGGATTCACACAGAAACGAAAGAATATCCACTCCAGAATGCTTTTATGACTTAAATGTGTTTATATCGGTGGGACATTGAAGAATGCAGCTTATTTGACAACTGACACTGCAAATTGTGGTTAAAACGCATGTTACCTGCAGATAACAGCTTAAAAGCCTCTTTCCTGCGTGAAACAGCTATTACAGCCTTTTCCCCACATTCAACTTGTAAAACCATTGTTTTGCACTTATTCGATGTTAAGACGCCATCTTGTGTTCAAAGACACTGGATTCACACAGAAACAAAAGAATATCCACTCCAGTATTCTTTTATGACTTAAATGTGTTGATATCGGTGGGACATTGAAGAATGCAGCTTATTTGACAACTGACACTGCAATAGTGGTGAAAACGCATGTTACCTGCAGATAACAGCTTAAAAGCCTCTTTCCTGCGTGAAACAGCTGTTACAGCCTTGTCCCCACATTCAACTTGTAAAACCATTGTTTTGCACTTATTTGATGTTTAGACGCCATTTTGTGTTCAAAGAGACTGGATTCACACTGAAACGAAAGAATATCCACTCCAGAGTGCTTTTATGACTTAAATGTGTTGATATCGGTGGGACATTGAAGAATGCAGCTTATTTGACAACTGACACTGCCATAGTGATTAAAACGCATGTTACCTGCAGATAACAGCTTAAAAGCCTCTTTCTTGTGTGAAACAGCTGTTACAGCCTTTTCCCCACATTCAACTTGTAAAACCATTGTTTTGCACTTATTTGATGTTTTGCACTTATTTGATGTTTGGACGCAATTTTGTGTTCAAAGACACTGGA
Organism: Chelidonichthys spinosus; assembly: GCA_029853015.1. Classification (NCBI taxonomy): domain Eukaryota; kingdom Metazoa; phylum Chordata; class Actinopteri; order Perciformes; family Triglidae; genus Chelidonichthys; species Chelidonichthys spinosus. Next base: position 127,924 of record JARXKY010000025.1, read on the forward strand.
TTCACACAGAAACGAAAGAATATCCACTCCAGAGTGCTTTTATGACTTAAATGTGTTGATATCGGTGGGACATTGAAGAATGCAGCTTATTTGACAACTGACACTGCAATGATGATTAAAACGCATGTTACCTGCAGATAACAGCTTAAAAGCCTCTTTCTTGTGTGAAACAGCTGTTACAGCCTTTTCCCCACATTCAACTTTTAAAACCATTGTTTTGCACTTATTTGATGTTTAGACGCCATTTTGTGTTCAAAGACACTGGATTCACACTGGAACGAAAGAATCTCCACTCCAGTGTGCTTTTATGACTTAAATGTGTTGATATCGGTGGGACATTGAAGAATGCAGCTTATTTGACAACTGACACTGCAATAGTGGTTAAAACGCATGTTACCTGCAGATAACAGCTTAAAAGCCTCTTTCCTCCGTGAAACAGCTATTACAGCCTTTTCTCCACATTCAACTTGTAAAACCATTGTTTTGCACTTATTTGATGTTTAGACGCCTTTTTGTGTTCAAAGACACTGGATTCACACTGAAACGAAAGAATATCCACTCCAGAGTGCTTTTATGACTCAAATGTGTTGATATCGGTGGGACATTGAAGAATGCAGCTTATTTGAGAACTGACACTGCAATAGTGGTTAAAACGCATGTTACCTGCAGATAACAGCTTAAAAGCCTCTTTCCTCCGTGAAACAGCTATTACAGCCTTTTCTCCACATTCAACTTGTAAAACCATTGTTTTGCACTTATTTGATGTTTAGACGCCTTTTCTTTGAAAACTGAATAATGAAAGGGAACTCGATTTTATAAGGCCGATATTTGAATGGTAATACAGTGTAAATAACGAGAAGTAGTATGAGAGGTGGATGACGTGTCTGAAGGCATGCTAGCTAATAAGAACGTGGGTACAAGTCTGGTAAACGTAACGGTCGGATTCATACCGAATCCAGCTCGGGATCGTCTCAGTTAAGTCCAGTCCGGGATCTATAGAATCAGGATCGTTTTCGAGGACGAATGAGCTTGCTATAACGATCCGGCTGGGATACCTGACCAATCTGCGGTCGTATAGAAGATCACGGATCGGACACTGAGCCTTCACTGATAGTACGTCGAAGTCCGTAGTTGTACGAATCGCTGCTCTGGTACTAGTCACGGAATTCGACCTCGCCGTAGCTATTCTGCTAACAGAATTGACTCGTCCGTGTATATGACAACCGCTGGCCTTAACTCACGTCGAGTCGGCTTTATCTTATACTGAATCGTTTTGTAATCTCGCGTCCGTTTAGCACGAGAACTTTACTGGATCCTGCTGACAGTGTCACGTCATCTGATCAGGTTGTGACGATTCCTAAGTGCTTACTGTGCGTTGAATAACGAGTTCATCATGACGAACAGCAATTGCGATGCATCTGTTAGCAGTTGAGTCAGTATTTCTGGGTGAAAATGCGAATTACATTGACATGTTGTATGTTGAACGATTACTGAGTGAAGATTAACTAACGGATCAGATAGTTTATCCAATCTATTCAATTATGTTGAAATTGAATAGTAATTTGCAAGACCTGTCAGTTAAAAGATGTCACTGCAGATTAGACTTAAAGTTTGTACTGCTGAAACAGCTTGATAAGCATTTTCCTGCTTCAACTGCGTAAAACCTCTTTTGCACATTTGAAGTTGTAGACCATTGGTTGAAACCTGATTCACAAAACATAGCCATTTATCAAGATGCTTTTAATTAAAATGTTCTCAATCTGTGGACATTGAAGAATGAGTTTGCAACTTGAAACTGCATTGGTGACAATGCATTTCAGAACATTAAAACCTTTCCTGCGTAACAGCTTCAAGCCTTTTCCCCACTTCAAACTTTAAAACCATTGTTTCTTATTTGAGTTTAAGGCCTTTTGTGTTAAGTGGATTCACTGAAACAAAGAAATCCATCCAGATGCTTTTTGAACTTAAAGTGTTGATATCGGTGGGAATTGAAGAATGCAGCTTTTTGACAATGAACCTGCATAGTGTTAAACGCATGTTACCTGCAGAAACAGCTTAAAAGCCTCTTCCTCGGAAACAGCTATTACAGCCTTTTCTCCCAATTAACTTGTAACACTTGTTTGCACTTTTGTGACTTGAGCACTATTTGTTCAAGAACTGATCATGGTTATGAAACGAAAGAATCCTCCAGATGCTTTAAGACTCAAATTGTTGACTATCGTGGAGTTGAAGAAGTTATTTGACAACGTACACTCATTGTGACGTTAAAAGCATTTACCTGCAATAAGCTTAAAAGCCTTTCCTGTGTAAACGCTTTAAGCCTTTCCTCACATTCAACTTTAAACCATTTTTTACTTGTTTGGATTTGTGTTAAAACGATTATTGACAAAGACTCTGATCCAGATAAGCTTGACTAAAGTATGATATCCTGGAATTAAAAGTGTTGCAGCTTTTGACAATCATTGAACTGTAATGCAATGTTAATGCAGATTTATTCAGATAACAGCTAAAGCTTTACCTGCTGAAAGCATATACAGCCTTTTCCACAAACTTGAAACCTGTACATTTTTCAGCTTTTTGACCTCTAATTTGTGTTAAAGAACTGGATTCACACTGAACGTAAAAGATAATCCACTCCAAGTTTACGAAAATCTGTTGATTTGACATGAGAATAGTTAATCTGACACACCTAGTAACAGTTAAAACCTTTTCTACCTGAATAACTTAAAACCTTTCGTGATGACTTTGCATTCTGACATTATGTTTAAAAGCATTGTTTACTTAGATTAACGCAAATTTCCTGCTGAAACTACATGTATTTTCCACAGTCGAACATTGAACAATGCAGCTTATTTGACTAACGCATTGATATGGTTAGAACTATAAACTTTGACACTGAACATGCTAAATTTTTCTAAACAGTTCGCTTTTACACACTTGAAAAGCCTTTCTTGCAATATCAGCTTTTCACTACTTGTTCAAAACATGTTCATACTAAAAGTTTTCCCTAAACGCTTTAAGCCTTTTGCAATGGAATTGAACACATGCATTTATACAACTGCTTATTATGGTTAAAACTGTTACTGCGAAAGCTTACTTTGTCAATGACACTGTTACTGTTAAAATTCCTTCGAACATGTACTTAAAAGCCTATTGTCTGCACTGATAGTGTTAACGCTTGTTTCAACACAAATCCAATTGTAAAACCATGTTATGCAATGCTTTGATAGCTTTTGGCTAATTGGTTCAAAGAGCACTTGTTTGCACACTGACACTAATGTTAAAACGCATGTTCTGATGTACTTAATGCTTGAATTCGTACGTGACACGTACGCTTTTCACACATCAACTGTAATAATGTTTGACTTATTCTGTAACGCAAGCTTTTGTCAAACCTGATCAACATTGTACTTAAGATTTACTCCAGATCATTTTTGTTAAAGCTGATTCGTGGTGACATTGAAGAATCAGCTTTTCAATTGACAATTGATTGACATGAATGTAAGCAGTTATTCAAACCCATTTAAAACCAATTTCCTCTAACAGCTTTAAAGCTCTCATTCGTGAACCTGTTGACAGCTATTATGAGAACGCTTGTTCAAAGCATTTCCACTGAACTAAAACTTCACAGTTTCACTTTTATCATTTAGACCTTTTTCGTGGACAAAAATGACATTTGAACAAGAATATTTAGAGCTATGTTAACTGTAACGAGACTTAAAGTGCAATTATACTTGAAATGTAACAGCATTTACCTTGCACATATTAAAACTGCATTGTGTTAAAACGTTATGCATATTACAGTTAAAAGCTCTTTGGTTGAAACACTGTACACTTCCAATTATCGACACCATGTTTTGCATGTATATTAAATTGATTTAGGTAGACATTAATCAGACATCTTTGACAACGAAAGAATATTAAAACGATTTAGCCTGCAGATATGTTTAACTTGGATTAAAAGTTAAATTTACTGACACTAACTGTAAAACCTTTTTCCTGCATAAGCTTAAAAGCCTTTCCTGCGTTCAAACGCTAAACCTTGTTCACACTTCAATTAATACCACTTGCTTGTTGCACTTATTGTTAAGGAATTGAAGACACTATTTACACTGAACAAAGTGTTAACAGTACTGGATTAAATGCTTAAGCTTTTTCGTGGAATAAGCTATTGCAGCTATTTACACACTCAATTGTAAACCATGTTACCTGCAGATACAGTTAAACCTCTTTTGCTGTGAAACAGCTTTACAGCCTTGTCCCACATCAAGCTTTGTACCAATTGTTTTACACTTATGTTGATGTAATTAGTCGATGGATTCAACTGAACGAAAGTATTAAACACACCAGAGTACTGAGACTAATGCTTGAATGTGTTGAAATGAGTTTTACACCACTTCAAATTTAAACGCATTTCCAGCTTAAAATTGTTAAGCAACTTTTCTGTGAAAAGCTTTCACTTTTCCACGTTACAGAAACTGAATACCTTTTTTGCACTTATTGTGTTTAGACCTTGTTTGTGTCACTGGACAAGAATCAGCATTAGCAATGACACTGCAAAGTGTTATAACATGGTTATGCATGAAAAGAATAGCTTATGACAACTGACTACTTGCAATACTGGTTAAACCATGTTTACAGACATTAAGCCATTTGTTAAAATGCCATTGACAGTCACTCAATCATTTTGCTTAAACTTGCACTTGTGTACACATGCATTAGCAGCTATTTACCAACCGTTTAAACCTTTCACTTGTACAAGAATTTAGAGGCTTTTGCTCATTTGAATTGGCATTGTTATGCACATTGAACGACTCATATGTTAAGCATACGAGTTACACAGGTTCCTGCTAAAGCTTTAAGCCTTTCCCAATATTTAAAACCTTGTTTCATTTTGACTGTGACAGCTTTGAAAACCATGTTCTGCAGAAAAGATTACACTCGAATTTCACTTAAACTAGTTTACAGTGACTAGAATTAGCTTATACTGACATTGTTGAACATTATGATTGAAATGTTAACCTGATCATTAAGAAGCTGTTACTGACAACAGAATTATCAGCTTTGCTTATGTAAAAGCTTGATTGTGACATTGACATGCATTGTTTAAACCTGACACTGCAATATGTTACAAGTGCTTTCGATCGTTAAAGACTCTGATTCCCTGGAAAAAACTCACTTCATTGCTTTCTGACTTAACTTGTAACATATGTTGCACATGATTGGTTTAAGAGCACTTTTGATAAGAACACGATTCCTGAAACGAAAGCTTACACTTAATCTTTCATTTAAACTTTAATACAGTTTTGACATTGAATTGCACTTTTTAAAGACACTGCATTAGTGTGCAAAAGCATGTTACGCCAATGTTTGAAAAGCTCTTTCACCTCGGAAACATCATTAAGCCTTTTCTCGACTTCAAATTGTTTAAACCATGTTTGGACACTTTAAGAAGCCATGTTTTTCGAAAACTGATCATACTTTGAAAATTACCTCTAAACGTTTTATGAAATGCTTTTTCGGTGAATTGTATTCACTATTTCAACTGAACTAAAATTGTTGCAATGATGTTTAGACCTTTAAAAGCTGTTACATGGATACACTTTAAGAATATCCACCAATTTTTGAAAACTGTTGTTTGCAGCTTTTGAGAATAGACCTTTTTGTCAGACGAGATCAACTGTAAAAGATTTACCCAATCAAGGTTTAAAGCCTTTTCCTGTGAACAGCTGTACAGCCTTTCAGACACTTATTCAACTTGTACACTGAATGTTTACATATGTTAAGCCTTATCTAAACAGTTCCTGAATGCTAGATTACATATCTCACATCTGTAACTTTTGATAATGAGTTTGAATCGCCTTTTTGTTAAAGATCTGGATACAGACTAAACTATCAGACTGTAACCAGTGTTTACGCTTTAATAACTTGGGAAAGAATGCATGTTTCACTGACATAGAATTGTTAAGACATGTTACTGCAAAAAGTTAAACCCATTTTCGTCAGCTTATTACAGCTTTCTCTGCAACATGAAAACCATTTTTGACTTATTTAATGAAATGTTTAACGCATGTACATTAAAGAACTTCCACTTAGCAAACTTTACTCAATGTTTAACTATGAAGATTAAGCCTTCTCATTCAACTGTAAACAGCTTATTGAAGTGAAATTCAACTATGTTAAACCTCATTCACTATGAAGAAGCTTCCATGCAGCTTTTACAAACTTTTAACCTTGAACTTGTAAACCTTTACGAGTTTCACTATATTTTAACCATGTGAAATTTAATTCAAGCCATTTCTAAGTTAACGTTGAACATTCCACATCAGTATTGACATTATGTGACACTTATGTTACGATACGCAATATGAAAACTGCTTTTACATAGTTGAAATTTACACTTCAGATAGCTTTACACTTACACTTTCAGCTTGAAATTTAAGCTTTTATTAATTTAACTTTTCATATGAAATTATTCCCACTAACTTCAAAATGCTTTATTCCTGAAGTATCAGCTAAGCTGCTCATTTTGACAAAATGTATGATTAACTGTTGCAATTTAAACCTTTTTCCACTGAACAGTGTTAACCTTCTGTCATTAAGACATTTTGCATTGAATGAAAATGTTCACTTTTTCAATTAAGAACTTGTTTAAGTAAACCACTGTTACTTTAAACAATGTCATATCGTAAACATTGTACAATGAGTTAACACTGTCAAAGCGTTTCTACATAACGACAGTATACCAGTGTTGATTAAACTTTACCTGTTGAAAATGGTTAAAGACACTTTCCCAAACAGTTAAAACCATTTCCTGCAATATATTACCATGTTTCAATCCATTAACTTAAATTAAGAATCTAGTTGCAACTAATTGAATTAATGAAGATGCACTTAGTTTAACGCATGCAATACACTACAGACTACACTGAACAGCGTTAGCTACTTATGGTTAAATGCTTGCACATGACTGTTAAAACTGCATGTATTCAAATGTGTTAAACGCATTTCTGAACAGAGAACTGCCTCACACTGTTAACAACTGTAAAATTCACTTAGAGGCTTTTTGACTATGTGTTAACGCCATTTTAAGAATGCACTGTTACCTGAAACGAAAGCTTCCTCCAAATGTTTTACAGCTTAAATTAAATCGCTGGAACATTGTTGAACTGCAGCTTATTTACAACTGTCATTATGTGTTAAACCATTTGTCAGATAGACAGTTAAACCCATCTTTGCAAACACTTTCATGTGCCATGAATTCACTGTTAAAACATGTTACACTTATTTGATACAGTGTTCAAGCTGGTTAACATGATATGCACTCAATGAAACAAATGTGTTCAACAGCATCATTAACTTAAATCACTTGTACATGAAGTTTATGACTTAAACGACATGTTAGCTGTTCAAAGAACCTGGCAAGAAACAGTTACTTGACTTTGACTATTGTGATTAAACAGTGTTACCTGACAATTGAATTTAGAACTGTTTTGACATGGTTGAACTGGTTAAGAGCATTTCAAAATCACTTTAACAATTCTCTCTCGTGGACTTGTAAACGCACTTTGTTTGCATACTGATTAAAAGTGCTTTTAGCTGTTCAAGCCTTTCATCTTAAAAGTTTACCTGTGAACGCTATAAGTCACTCATTTGCTGTGACATTAAATTTGCGACTTAAACTGAACTGCAAGATGTTAAACTGCCTTTCTGAAAACCTGAAGTTCACACTGAGAGAATATCACCATGTATCGCCTTTAATTACAATTTTGATCAATTGTAAGACATTGTTATGAGCACTTATTGTGTTAAAACCTTTCACTGAGAAAGAACACTCCTCGAGATATCACTTTAAATTATTGTTGAACTACTGGTTGCACTTAGTTTGACGCATTGTGTTCATAAACCTGATTACGCTTAACATAGTTTACGATACCCAGAGTGTTAAAGCTGACTTACATGTTTGAAAACGTGAAGCTTTTGACATGCACTTAATTTAAACCACTGTTTGTACACTCATGATTCAGTGTTAACAGCGCATATGTTACACGCATGTTAACCTAAAGTATACGTAATCTTGAGAAAATGTTATCAGTGTGCTTTGCCCAATTAATTGTAAAGTTACGTATGCTTATAGTAGTTAGACAGCTTTTGTGCTAACGACATGGATCAGAACAGTTCCGACTTCAGAGGCTTTTATACCATTGAATGTGTTGCATATTGGAAACTTTAACCTTCAGCTAGGTTACCAAAAGTTTTAAACATTAAACCTTTTTGAAAACCTGTTAAAGCCTTTTCGTAAACAAGCCTTTTTTAAACCTTTCCCTTAATTAAGTAAACCATTTTTTCAATCTGTTTAAGCCTGTAAAGAATGGAACCGCAAAAAACCCCCAATTTTTAACTTAAATGTGTTGATATCGGTGGGACATTGAAGAATGCAGCTTATTTGACAACTGACACTGCAACAGTGGTTAAAATGCATGTTACCTGCAGATAACAGCTTAAAAGCCTCTTTCCTGCGTGAAAAAGCTATTACAGCCTTTTCCCCACATTAAACTTGTAAAACCATTGTTTTGCACTTATTTGATGTTTAGACGCCATTTTGTGTTCAAAGACACTTGATTCACACTTAAACGAAAGAATATCCACTCCAGAGTGCTTTTATGACTTAAATGTGTTGATATCGGTCGGACATTGAAGAATGCGACGAAAATGAATCTGCCCAATAAAGATCAACAACCAGGATCAGCTTTTTCTCCAAGGTTTATTCCACTAAGTATTCTCATCTGCAGAATAAAGTACTGTTCACCCCTGCCTTCTGATGCAAAGGTTCAGAATCAGCAGGAACGACCCTGAGTCCACCAACAATCTCCCTTTTAAGGAGGAGGAACCATGGACAGAGGACGGATCATGTCCTATCTTACAAAGACAAGATGTACAGGCAAGGTCAAGATTTACAGAACACAGGCGTCATAGTCCTGAAATTATCTTATGTCAATGTGGCACTCATGTTCATATCATCTACAAACAGGCATTCATTTTCGTCATAGCATAACAGTCAGAAAGGAGATGCAGATCGACGTCTGACCTGACAAATATTCTGATAATAAATTACAAACATCCAAAATTCCCATTACAGTCCCCCCTTTGAACATTTTATGTTCACTAGAAAAGGTAATTTATAATTGTCTATGTCTCTAATTCACGGCAAGGTTTAACAGGGCATGCATTGAACCTGGAGAAAAAAGCCTTTTATATTATGAAAGAATAAAACATAAGCTGTTCTTAATTGCATTCTTCATTACACATGCATGTGGAAATAGTGAACAAGCAATATTGATCAAACAAGAAAATCATATTATTAAAAGCACAAGCTAAACAATTTCATATCAGGAGTTGCCATCATGGTACCAGGAACAGAACCTCTTTCCCAGGAGTATACAACCTTCTATACTCTACTGATAACATGTCTGCTATGAGCACAATAATCACAAATATACCAATAATAAGGACAAAGAAATGGATAATTATAAAAAAAAAAAGAACCCTCCAACCCTGCTTTCTCTTTCTGATACAGACCACCCTTCAGTGACCTGGTGCTTTGAAACCTTCACCTTACAGGGAAAATGATGCACAAAATATGATTAGCAGGTGGAGTGAGGATATAACATACATGTATCTGAACGAATTTCTACCTCAGGGCCCCATAACCTACCATCGTAGCTCAGCTACTTTCTAAAATCTACAGCCCCCTGACAAAGTCGTTTGCCATTCTTCACCGGGTTGAGACGAAGGGCTTCTAAACCACCCTCCCCCTTTGTAGCGGACTGGTTGAGCTGTAGAAGGTAAAGGAACTAAGTTCGGATAGGTAGACAGTCGGTTCCTGAGTGAGACAATTCGTTCACAATTACATTTCAAGGTTCACACAAAAAGGGTTTTATTATTAAGCATGAAGTTGTAGTGTGATCCCCTTCTAACATCTATGTGTAAGTTAACATGTCAGATTGACTCAATATCTGAATCCAAAAAGGGCGGTACCCACAGATCTTCATCTGGAACAATGGTGATTTTAGGGTACTGTCCTACGGCAGAGCTCACCGCCGAACCCAGGAGAGCTCGGCAGCAGGGCAGTACGCAACAAACGACCAGCAACATTACAACCACAACCATCAACACAGGTGATAGGAATCTGATGGCGGTGGCTTTCCATCCCCCTCTGTGAGCCAGGACCAAATGTCCCAGCCCTCAAAAGCCTCAGAGTCTTTGCTTTTCTCTCTGTGTAACAGTTCGTTCAGGTGGGCAACAACATGGGTCATGTTGTCATCTATTGCAGGCACGAAGGTACAGCATTTTGTCCCTATGTCATGGCACACGCCTCCCTGTGAGGCTAGGGTCAAGTTGAGGGCGACTCTATTTTGCAGAGCCACGTTTCTGATGCCCTGGACAACAGGGGACAATGCTGCAAAGCCGGCAGCTGTGAGTTCAGTCAGATTTTCGAGTTCCAGGGATATTTCATCAATCTTATGTGCATTGTTGACAGTCCCCCACCAGGGGAGGATTCCCGAGAGCCCCTTCTCGGGTTGTGAAACACGTGTTGCCGTGCGCCTGGTCCTGTGCGGTCTGTAGTAGTGACTGTAATGAGTGTGAAAATATTCCAGGCTCGGCACAATGGCAACAGAAGGCAAGAGTCTGGCGAGATAGCAAGACCCACACCAGCCTGGTCTCAAGGACTGATAGACGTGCTGTCCACACACCCACACATGCTGTCTCAATGCACCAAACCCATCGCTAGAGGGCATGGTTACCACGGGGTTGTCCTCCCCCTCTCTG
>JARXKY010000026.1:0-139338 GCA_029853015.1 Chelidonichthys spinosus
CATGAATCACTTTAATGTAACATTTTATTTTCAATGGTTGGTAGGTTCGATATATAGCTTACTGTTCTTAATACCTTTATTTTGAAAACCAAAAGTATTACGACGTTTCTCCGCATTTACCGCAATGCTGAGAATACTTGTACACTCGAAATTTAAGTGCGGCTGATTTGACCACGGAGATCGGAGTTGCGGCTGGCTTGACCGCGGTAGTCTTTCATAGCATTATTATTGACATTACAGTTGCCATGACAATAATAACAAAGCTACTCTTGAATACAAAAGCAGACTATAATTGCCTTTATTCATGAATAAGCATCACTGACAGGCAGCTCCATATGGATAACCATTCCGCTACTGAAGGTGAATTATCTCGTGGCCACGCATTGACTATCTCGTGGCCACGAGATAATAACGCGTGGCCACGCATTGACTATCTCGTGGCCACGAGATAATAACCCGTGGCCACGCATTACTATCTGCGTCTATCACGCGTTATTTTTTTTTTTTATCCAATGTCACCAGGGGGGCTCCGTACCTCAAGGCTGGACTATTGTAATTCTTTACTATCAGGCTGCTCTAATAAATCTCTTAAATCTCTCCAGCTGGTCCAGAATGCTGCAGCTCATGTTCTGACTAAAACCAGAAGAAGGGATCACATTTCTCCTGTATTAGCTTCTCTGCACTGGCTCCCAGTAAAATCCAGAATAGAATTTAAAATCCTTCTCCTCACTTACAAGGCTCTTAATGGACAGGCACAGGGGCGGGCTGGGGTTGAAATTCAGCCCGGGAGCTTGGTTTGGAGAGGCCTTTTATCCGATCGCACGAAGGGCACAAGTAGAACCGTAATTTAATGTAAACACAAATACTTTATTTTCAACCAACAAAACTACTGTGTGTGTGTGTGTGTGTGTGTGTGTGAAAAAATACCTGTTCAATATACTGTACAAACTGCTGCTCCTCCTTTCTCTCTCTCCCTCCCTCCCTCCCTCTTCTCCTCCTCTTCTTTCTCCTCTCCCTGTTTAATCCTCCTTTTTCTACTCCTCTTCCTCCTCTTCTTTCTCCTCCCCCTCTTCTTTCTCCTCCTCTTCATCTTCTTTCTCCTCTCCCTGTTAAATCATCCTCTTTCTCCCCTCCTCTTCTTTCTCCTCCTCCTCCTCTTCTTTCTCCTCTCCCTGTTTAATCCTCCTTTTTCTCCTCCTCCTCTTCTTTCTCCTCTATCTGTGTAATCCTCCTTTTTCTACTCCTCCTCTTCTTTCTCCTCTCCCTGTTTAATCCTCCTTTTTCTACTCCTTCTCCTCCTCTTCTTTCTCCTCTCCCTGTTTAATCCTCCTCTTTCTCCTCCTCCCCCTCTTCTTTCTCCTCCTCTTCATCTTCTTTCTCCTCTCCCTGTTAAATCCTCCTCTTTCTCCCCATCCTCTTCTTTCTCCTCCTCCTCCTCTTCTTTCTCCTCTCCCTGTTTAATCCTCCTTTTTCTCCTCCTCCTCTTCTTTCTCCTCTCCCTGTGTAATCCTCCTTTTTCTCCTCCTCCTCCTTCTCCTGTCCCTCCTCATCTGTCCCTCTCTCCTCCTCACTCTCATGACTGGCATTATCTGTGTCTAACATTAACAGCAACAATGATAACATTTATAGTACTTTTGCAAATAATTCAGTGTTAGAACACAAACAAAATCTAAAATTCAATTTAAGAAAAGTGCCGTGCGCGCACACACACACACACACACACACACACACACACACACACACACACACTAATGCAGAAACATAACAGGAAATATAGCCGTATTATATTATATATATATATTTATAATTTTAAATTATATCTTTAAAACAGAATGTTATTTATTTATTTATTATTGCAATGAATTTTAGTGTTTTATGGTCAGTTGGTAGCCTATGGATTTTATTTTTAATTGACAAAGCAAATTAATGATTTATTTATTGTGTAACTTTACTGATAGCTCTGTCTGTGTCCTGAAACACAAACACTATATTGTCTGGGTCTGGGATGATGGCGCGGTGTAGACGGTGCTTGTTAACCTGCTGTGGCCGTGCTGCTCGGACCCGTGTCGTCATCACCGGCCTGGCCGACCTTGGTCCCACCACGACGGAACATATCAGTTAATTTCGCGCATTTTGCTGCGTCTTCTATCAACTTTCTTTTCTTTTTCATCCTCACTTTCTCTGCTCCACCCATCTCTTTCTCTGGCTTCTTTCTTTTCATCATCGCGATCCTGCCCCTCTTCCTTCCTTCCTTTTCTGTTTTTTTAACAGGAAAACCAGCCGTTCTTCTGACTGAGCGGCTGAGCCAATCACATGTCAATAGGAACAAGGATCAGCTCAAATTGAGAGGGGGGGCCGCTCGTATCCCCCCCTTAAAATGCAAGATATTAGAGTGACCCAGTCTGGCGTTCCAATCTGCCACCTACAAGGGCTGTAAGGGCAGGCTGCCTGTTTAATCAGGCGCCCGTTTTAGATTAAAAAAAAAAAAAAAAAAATCTGACCTCCGGCCGGTTCGGCCCAGAGCAGACCGGCCGTTCGGGAATCCTCCCGAACCTCCCTGTGGCCACCCCGCCCCTGGACAGGCACCATCTTATCTTAAAGAGGTCATTAAACCCTACTGTCCTGCTAGAGCACTACGCTCTCAGAATAAAGGGTTACTTGTAGTTCCTAAAGTCTCCAAAATTAGAACAGGGGCCAGAGCCTTCAGCCATCAAGCTCCTCTTCTGTGGAACCGTCTTCCGGTTCTGGTTCGTGAGGCAGATACTGTTCCCACATTTAAGAGTAGGTTTAAAACCGTTCTCTTTGACACCGCTTATAGTTAGGGCTGGCTCAGGTTTGCCCTGAGCCAGCTCTTGGTTAAGCTGCTATAGGCCTAGACTGCTGGGGGACTATAGTGACACACTGAGCCTCTCTCTCTCTCTCTCTCTCTCTCTCTCTCTCTCTCTCTCTCTCTCTCTCTCTCTCTCTCTGTGTATGTTCCCCCAGACTCCCTGTGCTCTCTTGCCTAGCAGGTCTCCCTGGACCGTGGTGTAACCTGATCCGGACTGCACCGATGTTGTGGTCTTGTTTGCCTGTTACTGCCAGTATTTTTAATTAAAGTAATTGACATCTCTACTGTCACTAACTTGACTACTTTGGCTATGCTTTCTGGTCCAGCAGAGTCCACTGAGGTCCTGGCCGATGCAGACTGCTAACTGGCCTGACGCTGGAAACACCACATGATAGCTCCACCTGCCTGCTGTGTGACTGCTCAACCACTCCTGCTTCCTGGTCTACGGCGACGTGGCTGGGATGGATCCATCTCGGCGTGGCTGTGCCTGCTGCCATGGACTACTACTGTTGATACTATTGCTTTTGTTAATACCACCACTACTGTTAATGCTACCACTACCATACTACCAACACCAAATGCAGTTGGAACCCAAGGGCCTGGGCTGCACGAGATTTCTGCCTAAAAGCCTATTAAGGCAGTTTTTTCTCGCCACTGTTGCTGTAACGCTTGCCCCTGGGTGATGTTGGGACTTTGAAATTGTGTTAACTCTTGAAATTTTGAGCGTATTCTAGTCCTGCTCAATGTGTTAAGTGTCCTGAGATGACTCTGTTGTGATTTGACACTATAAATAAAATTGAATTGAATTGAAATTGAATTCATGTTTCAGCAAGATAATGCACGGCCCCATGTTGCAAGGATCTGTACACAATTCTTGGAAGCTGAAAATGTCCCAGTTCTTGCATGGCCAGCATACTCACCGGACATGTCACCCATTGAGCATGTTTGGGATGTGCTTGACCGGCGTATACGACAGCGTGTACCAGTTCCCACTAATATCCAGCAACTTCGCACAGCCATTGAAGAGGAGTGGACCAACATTCCACAGGCCACAATTGACAATCTGATAAACTCTATGCGAAAAAGATGTGTTGCACTGCATGAGGCAAATGGTGGTCACACCAGATACTGACTGGTTCTGAGTCCCCAGACCCCCAATAAAGCAAAAAAATGCACATTTCAGGGTGGCCTTTTATTGTGGACAGTCTAAGGCACACCTGTGCACTAATCATGATGTCAGATCAGCATCTTGATGTGGCACACCTGTGAGGTGGGATGGATTATCTCAGCAAAGCAGAAGTGCTCACTATCACACATTTAGACAGATTTGTGAACAATGTTTGAGAGAAATGGTAATATTGTGTATCTGGAATGAATTTTAGATCTTTAAGTCCATCTCATGAAAAATGGGAGCAAAAACAAAAGTGTTGCGTTTATATTTTTGTTGAGTGTATATATATATTGTGGCGCCCGCCGGGTAAGGATGGGGAAAAGGGAATGTGGGCAAGTGGTCGATGGTGTGTACATCGCGCCCTGGCATGCGAGAGCAGCGGGGCACTTTGAATGCTCTCCCTCCGCAGAGGACCACATAAGGCGTTTCGATGAGGGAAGCGGTCTCACCTGTGCGACGAAGGCACAGCTGGGGAGAGTTGGCATAATGAGAGGGGCGGAGATAAAAGGAGGAAGAGATGCCCAGAAACGCCGGAGTAGCTACGGCGAAACATTGGAGAGGTGAATGTGGAGAGTAAGAGAGAGACAGAATAAAGCGCTGTGTATGACCCCCTTAGGACGGAGAACCCTGCTGGCTGCCCGACCCCCGGATCGTCTGAGAACTCCCCTGTGTACCGACCCACGCCTGCCTGACCGCCATCCACCCTGCCGAACCCTGGACCGTAGGACTACCCGAGCCCCGCACTCGCCCAAAGAGGCACGAGAACCTCACGGCGGCCCCACGCTGCACAGCTCCAGCCTGATTTCCTAAATAAAAGTACCTGAAGCTGATTGTAGTGTGGACAGTGATTTATTTATTGATATTGGTCACGTGGCATCCCTCCCCACACCTGAGGGTGCCACAATATATATATATATATATATATATATATAATATATATATATATATATATATAAATAAAACATATCCTCTTTGGTTTGCTGCTGTGTTCTATCGCTTGAGCACCATAGTCACGTTGTATTTGTTGTCCGACTTGACGGCGTTTGGCTGGCGTCTCTTTTAGAGCCCGCCCCCTCAGACACCTGCAGCTCTCATCGGCGTGATAAGTCAAGTCAAGTCAAGCCAAGACCATCCCGAACAAGCCTATACCGCACATCAAGATCCACAAATAAATGCCCCTGGATTTGAATGTGAATACAGGTTCAGGTTCAGGTTCAGGTTACTTTATTCGTACCCGTAGGTAAACTTGTGTTGCAGTTTAAAAGTGGGCTTCCGTCACACAGTTAGGACAACACATGCACACACAAAAAAAATGAGACAGTTACGTACAGTGGATAAAACAATTAAAGTGCTCCAGTGCTAATCCAAATTTGGACACTTAAAACTGACCAACATAATTAAAATATAATAAAACCCTGATAAATTGATCTAAAAAATCAACAAATAAATAAATAACACATACAAAATTAATGTTGTGCAAATATAGCAGTTTCTACAGCTTGTTATTCAGCGTGATTGCAGCTGGAACAAAGCTGTTTTTAAAACGCTTGGTTTTAAACCTTGGAACTAAAAACCTTTTTCCAGAAGGGAGTAGCTGAAACTCTTTGTGCAAAGGGTGCAAACGGTGATTTACCCCTCCCTGTAGAACCAGCAGGGGGCAGTATTGTACTCGCTAGGTGCATGCTTAGAATTTCCGGGTTGGTGAGCTGAACCACTTCCGGTCACTGCTTCCGTCAATAACGCTAGCTTACCTGCTACTTGACAGACCGTCCAGCGTAGTGTAAAAACATGAGTCTTTTTGCTATTAAAGCCGGTAAGCGTTTAAAACTTCAGCACCAAGTAAAGAAGACTTCTCTTCACTGCTGTGTACCACTGTGTACCAATTCATCGTGGTATAATTCCATCCTGAGTTTCCATCGTTTCCCTGTGAATGAAGAGGTGAAGGCTGTGTGGACAGCAAAGGTTCGCCGGGAGAACTTCTCCCCAACTGCCGGTACTCGGGTTTGCAGTGTTCATTTTCTACCAGGGGATTTTTGACCATTGGACTCAACCAGTGGCGGTTTCTCATATGGGCAGTATGGGCAGCCGCCCAGGGCGGCATTCGTGGAGGGGCAGCATGAGCGCCCGTACAAAAAAAATCGTTTCGGCGTCTGCTCTATTTTTTGTGCATGCCGCGAGCAATCGTGTCAATTCTGGCAGGAAATCACACAAAGAAACACGAGACAATCCTGTCAATTTCCAAAATTAAAGCAATTTTCAAAATAAAATACCGCAATTGAAAAATGCAATATTTGTGTATCTAAACTCGCACTGAGATACAGGAAGAGAAAATACATTTAATAAATGTGAAGAGTAGATAAACAAAAATGTGTATTTCAACTGTATATCTACACTGTCTACTACCATACACACTCTCTCTGTCTGTCTGTCTGTCTGTGTGTGTGTGTGTGTGTGTGTGTGTGTGTGTGTGTGTGTCTCTCTCTCTCTCTCTCTCTCTCTCTCTCTCTCATGGCATATTCATTTTGTGAGGTTATGATAAAAAAATAGCTCTGAATGAACAGAAGCGCTTGTCGACCGTCGCAGAGAATTACCGTCTGGTCTGAACAGGGGGGCAGGGGGGGTCCATTTGTGTGTGTGTGTGTGTGTGTGTGTGGGGGGGGGAGGTTTGCCCAGGGCGTCATGAAACCGAGGACCGCCACTGGACTCAACGACTGGACCGAGACGTAAGAAGGGCGCAGTCCCATGTCTGTTCGCCTGGAACAATTTTTCTCTTCCGGCACCTAGGCTCAATATCTGGGACTGGGACCTCTGACCCCAGAGTTGCTAACGACGGACGTGTCTGAAGAAGAGGACAGCATTCAGCCTATGGAAGTCACCATTAGCCGCAGCTAGAGTCTCTGCAGCTGCGGTCTACATTTACAATACAACGCATCGCCGGATCCGACGAGGATATTCACTTTTACACAAGGTGAGTTTATTATACTGATTGCCCCCTCTCCCCGTGTGTGTGTGTGTGTGTGTGTGAGAGAGAGAGAGAGAGAGAGAGAGAGAGAGAGAGAGAGAGATTGCCATGGACCAAGTTTTTAGCTTTGCAGCCTATCCAACAGGAACCCTAACTATCAAATCTCCACAGATCTGTTAATGTTAATTTCTGTTTATTATATATCATTGTTTATTATAACTCAAATGTGTTAAAGTCTTGTTTTTATTTCAGATTTGTATCGTACAAATATTTCCTGGCCTTTTTGGAAACAAGTGGAGCCAGCTGCAAATGCAAAATTTGTCAGAATCTCCTCTGCCAATGCTGCCTCAAGTATCACCCCACACCAAGCTAAAAAACTGCTACTCATCGATGAATTTCTGCTGTTTCTGATGTATCTTTCTGCGGGCCTGCCTCTGAGGGATCTAGACAATCGTTTATTCGATTCCCCAGGCCAACTTCAGCAGGATTATAACATCATGGACTCACTTCTTGTATGAACTGCTGGGTTCCATTAACCTGTGGATACCACAAGAAGATGTCAAAGCATACCTCCCACCAGAATTTGCTGCATTTCCTGACGCACAAGTAATCCTGGACTGCACAGAGATATTCTGTCAGACCCCCTCCTCTCTCCTTCTGCATAGCGAGGTTTATTCTTTGTCTTTGTGCCTTGACACACTGTAGTAATTGTACTGTTTTCTAACATGTGATATACCTTTCAATAAAATATCCAACGTTTACTTTATTGCCTCTTACACAGTGGCTGGGCCAAAAATACATCAGACATTTTCATAAATAAATAGTTGCATTTTTAAATTAGCTAAACTCCCAACAGTAACATAAGGCACCATGTATAGGTCTGTAGTGATAACTAAATGCACAAGCAGGCATATATATTTTAGTTATGTTTGTGCATTAATTTGTTTAATCAGTATTAGAGAGCTTTATGTATTGTTTACAATCATAGTCATAAAACATATCAAGAGGATTTTTACATAATTTTGGTAAAAGCAGAGTAACTTTTTATACAATATTTGGGTAGAAGTTCATTCCTTTGGATAACTATTTCTTATATTCAAAAAAAAATGCATAAAATAATGATTTCTTTGCAAAACATTTGAGGTAGACCACTGGATGAACATCATGGGTTTGAGGAGAACTGTTGGTAAGTAGAAGCAGACAAAGAAAAAATCCCCCTTTTTCTGGATGACTGCAGCCACCTCTGGGTCCTTGTAGATCCTTTGAATGACCATGTCCTCCTCTGCAAAAACATCAAAGTCACACCAGTCCATACTTGTCAGCAGAAGTTGCCCTTGGAGCTACCAGTAGTACATGTGTTGCTTTTTCAGCTTCATCGAGCCATTGTTGAGCTTCAGGTATTTGCAGTCAACATAACTCTTGACATTGGGGCATTTTACCCCCAACAGGCCGAAGGATGGGTTGTCTGTGGGGTCAAAAACAACACCATCGGGAGAAGATCCTAATCAGGAGGCATCAGGGTGTATGACGAAGCCACAAAGCCAGTAACTGTTGTTCTTCACTTTACAGTACTCTTGAATTGCCTGTGGCTCCAATGCCAGACCTCTTTTCATGGCCGATGTTTGGGCCACACCCCTTAACAGTCTTTCAGCGAGATGTTTTGCTGATGTCTGACCATGAACATGACAAGCCTCCCTAAAGTGAGAAGATGTTTATCTCATATTTCTGACCCGCTGCCACTCCACAGACATACTCTGGTCCCTTGTTGCAACTTCTATTCCCCTTGCGTGAGAGTGGAGTTGACTGATGCCCTGGAATTAAAAAAGAAAGATATCAGTGTGATGGCCGCAGACGCGTCCACACCACAGTAAACACCGTCTGCCTGTCGGTAACCCCTCCACTTGCACTCACTCACATTTTGATGTTTTAATCATTAGTATAATTTGCACATTTAGGTTTATTCCTGCACGTTATTATTATTATTATTAGGATCGACATACATCGTTGAACATATGTAAACAAATAAACACACGACACATAGTCTTTTGATTTCATACCTCATATAGACTTTATTTACTTTAAGCACGTCATGGTCACACATTTGCAAGTGCACACATTTGTGTTGACTATGGGTTTGCTGTTATTTGTTATTAATTCTTTTTGTTCTGCTTTATTTACCATGCCCGCTGCGGGGGTCCTGAGTCTGGCCAACTCCGGCGTCGTGGTGGGGCGTGCGGCGACAATTGGGGTCCGGGCGGAAACCAGCCAAAAGACGGGCAGTTTAAGACCTGCTCAGCATGATCCAACTGCTGTCCAGTCGTGGGGGGGATTTAAGATTTTGTTATGTTTAATTTGAGTTGGATTGTTTTGTGTATATATGTAAATATTAGTTTAAATAGGTTATTTCTGTAGAAATCTTTAGTTTGTCTTTTTCACAATTTTTGGTTCTTTTGTAAGCTTAATTGATTTGATAATTATCCTGTCATTTATTTTGGTTTAGTCAAGTAGTATTTAAGCAGTTCCTTTGCTTCATTTGGGGGAAGATAGGTGGAGGGTGTGTTTGTGTTTCGTCTCTTTGGTTTTGTTACGTTAACCTTTAAAGGGCCCTAAATCTTTTGTTAACTTTGAGTTTGACTTATGTTTGACCAAAGAAAAATAAATTTAAGCTATTGTTGCTACTCCTGAGTCTGCGTCCCTGTGTCAACTTCTGGGTCCCTCACAATCAGATATGCCATATCAGTAACCTAGCCTGCCCCTCACACACCAAATTATAACAACTTACCTGATTGGTGTACCTGATGAACACTATGACTGTTGTGTACCCCCTCTATTGCACTATACTACTACTTATATATTACATATATTTGGAATAAGCAGTGATATTTCACGGCTCACAGGGCCCAGGTCTTGGTTGTGTGTCCGCTCAGCAATAGCTTTACAAGCTTTCCAGGGGATGCCCTCTCTCGCCTTCCCTCTTTGCCATTTTCATTGAACCTCTTGCAGCAGCAATACGACAAAACAGCAGTATCAAAGGAATTCAGGTAGCAAACGTACAACACAAAATCAGTTTATATGCAGATGACCTCTTACTTCACATACAGAACCCACAGGTGCCACTTTAAGAAACTTTCAATATCATCAATAGATTTTCTCATGTCTCACATTACACTATCAATTGGAACAAATCAATCTTACTACCCCTCTCCGATAATGCATGGGATTCTGGAGCTCAGGACACCTCTCCCCATTTTCAAACTGGCAACATCAAAATACCTAGGGATTCATATTTCCCCCAGGCTGTCAGAGCTTTTTAGCCTCAACTATACTTCCCTCCTCAAGAAAATTGAAGACGATTTCAAGCGCTGGTCAAAACACCCACTCGTCGGGGAGGAATAGCTGCTGTCGAAATGAAAACCCTTCCTCAGATTAACTACCTCTTCACTATGATCCCCACTACTCCCACAGATAATTGGTTCAAAACTCTCAATTCATTAACAACACAATTTTATTGGAAATAAAAAATCCAGAATATCACTCTCAACACTGCAAAATAAAAAATCACATGGCGGGCTTGAGGCACCAAACTTCCATCACTACTTCCTGGCAAATCAATTACAATACCTAGTTAAATGGATCAACATACAAAATCACAATTACCCATGGCTGGAAATAGAACAAAACCAATGTACAAATATCACAATAGCAGACCTCCCCTTCCTCTCACAATCAATCAAAAAATCCAACTTCTGCCAACGCATTACCATCAATTCAACTCTGACAGCCTGGTGGAAAACAAACCAAATCACAAAATCATCACTAGCACTAAACAGGTACACCCCACTCTGGCACAACCCAGTGTTCACATTACAGAATAAACCTTTTCATTTCTCCACATTGGCGCAAAAAGGAATCTCACATCTTCAACACATGTTTGACAACCATCAATTCATGTCATTCAATACACTGACACAGAAATATGGGGTTGGGAGAGAACAGTTCCTTCAATACTAGGGCTGGGGGTAAACGATTATTTTTAAAATGATTAATCGGGTGATTATTTTATCGATTAGTCGAATAATCTAACGACTAACTGGACGATTAGTCTAACAATTATTTTTTTGTTGTTCGACTAATAAAAAACATAGTGTATCTCAAATAAATGCCAAAAATTCTTAATAATATAGTTTATTAAATGACACTATTTTGCACAGCAAAATAAAAAATATAGAATAAAATTAAACAACATATATATATTCCTGAACACATCTGCACTGCCAGCAGTTCACTCGCGGTGTCACTACAGACTTAACCTGGTCCATGAAAGATCTGGAGACACAGGTGGTGGGGCTGCAGACAGACATTACAGCAAAAACAGTTACAGCAAAAAGACAGCCATAGCCAACCTGCTGGGCATCTCAGCACAGACACTCTGGTCAGGTCTAGGTTCCTGAACAACACACAGATGGACGCCCCCTCTCGCTTCTTCTTTGGGCTGGAGCGTAATTCTTTACAAACGGGTAGCAGCTCCCAAGTCTCAGACTCATCTGAGATCAGGAAGTATGCTGCCGAGTTTTACAGAAACTTGTTTAAGAGAGTGGACACATAATCCAGATGTGCACAGCAGCTTCCTCAGCGCTCTCCCTCAGGTCATCGAGGCTTACAACAGCGGACTGACGTTGCAGGAGCTCCACACTGCCACCATGAGCCTGCAGAGCAGCAGAGCTCCAGGCATGGACGGCCTTCCTGCTGACTTTTACAAGTCTTTCTGGTCCATAACAGGACCAGATCTGCTTGAGGTCATCAATGGAAGCCTGAAGACTGGCAAACTGCCTCTGAGCTGCAGGAGGGCCGCAATAACCCTGCTGCCTAAAAACTGGAGGCCGGTCTCATTGCTGTGCACAGATTACAAGATCCTGTCCAAAGCTGTAGTCCTAAGACTGAGAGAGGTGATTGCATCCATCATCCACCCTGACCAGACCTACTGTGTGCCTGGCAGGCTCATCAGTGACGTCACTTAAATTCAAGACGTTTTGGAGCTCTCCAGTTCGTTGGGTATAGAGACTGGTCTGATTTCAATAGACCAAGAAAGGGCTTTTGACCGGGTTGAACACCAGTACCTGTGGCAGACTCTGGCTGCTTTTGGGTTCAACCCTGGCTTCATAGCCATGTTCTGGGTTCTCTATAGTGACATTGCAAGCGTTCTGAAAATTAACGGGGGGCTGAGCGCACCATTTGAGATCCAGAGAGGGGTAAGGCAGGGCTGCTCTCTCTCTCTGGGATGTTATATTCGGTAGCCATCCAGCCTCTGCTCCACAAACTCGGAGCTAAACTTAAAGGTGTGTGTTTCCCCCAGTGTCCCGTGTCTTTTAAACTGTCTGTGTACGCGGATCTCCCAACAAGATATTGACAGTTTAAGAGGCCGAACCTTAATAGCCAATAACCTGGTCTCATCCTCCTTGTGGCACCGGCTGGCCTGTGTCGATCCTCCGGTTTCTCTCCTGTATAAAATTCAGTCGGTTTTAGTTGATTTTATTTGGGACAAGTTGCACTGGGTCCCACAGAGTGTCCTGTTTTTACCTAAAGAGGAGGGGGGGGGCAAGGCTTGGTCCATCTGGCCAGCAGGGGCATGTCTTTCCATCTCCAGTTTATTCAAAGGTCACTGACCGGACCAAAGGACACTCTGTCGAGACCCTTGTCCCGCTGCATTCTGCAGGGTTTTATTGGCCTGGGTCATGATTTTAATTTGTTTTTAATGAACATACTGAACATGAGCATCTCCTTTGCCTGCTTTTTATGGGTGTGGAACCTGCAGAGGAAAGAGAGGAGCGGGCAAGCAGACTCCCTGCACTGGATCCTCCAAGAGCCGGTCCTGTGGGGGACGCGCCTGGACCTTCCCAGCTGGGCAGGTCAGAGTCATGCCACGAGACTGCAGACTGCAAGGGTCGTTACTCTGGGGCAGGTGGTGGCGCTGACGGGGCCCCAGATGGATGACCCCTCTGGAATCGCTGCCCGGCTGGGACTGACCTCAGTGAGGGTCACACAAAGAATCTTAGAACACTGGAAACAGAGACTCACAGGACACGACCGCCTGCTTTTAAACTCCTCTTTTAATCAAACAGAGATCAAAAACCATCCCTTTCCTGCCATTTTCCTGGCACCGGATTTTAAAGACTGCTCTGGGATTTTAATGGAATGTACATTCCTCACACCGCACTGGATGGTACCACAGGAAAGACGTTTTACAGGATATTGGTGTAAGCAATCGACAGAATAAAACTGGACAAGAGACATGACACTCCGTGGAGGAGATATCTGCAGCTGGCTCCTGCAGCCAGACCTGAGTGGAGGTCCTTCTACAAGCCTCCACTCTCAAAAAGACATGCAGATATTCACTGGAGAGTCCTCTATGGGGTCATAGCAGTGAACTCCTTTGTGTCCACCATAAACGCAGCAGTAGTGTCCCTACTGCGACCAAAGGGAGACTGTGTTTCACTGTTTTTATGAGTGTCTTGGTCTTTTACCCTTGTTTCTGTTTTTACAAACTGTTTTTACCAAAAGTGGAGAGGTTTTTACCAAGCAGCTTTTTATACTGGGTTTTAAATACACACACCAACACTAAAACAAATGCCAGCTTTTAAACTTTGTTTTAAGGCAGGTCAAGATGGTGGTGTATTTTAGCCGAAGGAGAAAGTTGAAGGATGGTTTTATTGTTGAACCTGTTACTGTGTGCACAAATATGATGGAGTCCAGACTCCTCATTGATTTTAACTATTACAGAGCAGCAAGAGATTTATACACTTTTAATCAGGTGTTGTGTTCAGTGGAAAACCACACACTGCAGTTTGGAGATGTGCTCATGTGAATCAAGTATTTATTTATTTATTAGTTTAAAAAAGAATGAAAATTAAAGTTGATTCAAAAATTAAAAAAATATAAATCTCTCTCTCTCTCTCTCTCTCTCTCTCTCTCTCTGCATAGTGGTTTAAATGAACAACAACAAAGGTCAAATCAAGCTAAATATGACAGGCTTCATTCAGTGATTGTAGCTGGGGTCTGTAATCACATCACATGGATTCTCTTATCATTGTTATGCAGATGACACCCAGCTATTCCTCCTTTTCCCCCCAACCTCTGACACTCACATTGCAACTTGCATCGCGGACTGTCTCGCAGACATCTCTGTCACATCACCTCAAGCTTAACCTGAATAAAACCAAACTCCTCTTCATCCCAGGGAACGACTGCCATCGCATGGACCTGTCGGTCACTGTCGAGGGCATCACAGTATTGCCTTCCTCAACTGCGAGGAACCTGGGGGTAATCCTCGATGACCAACTATCCTGCACCCCCAACATCACTGCGGTGGCCAGATCCTGCAGATTTGCCCTCTACAATATCCGCAGGATTCGGACTTTCCTCACAAAGGATGCAACGCAACTCCTGGTCCAAGCACTGGTCATCTCCTGCCTTGACAACTGCAACTCTCTCCTGGCTGGACTCCCGGCCTCGGCGACTAAACCATTGCAGCGTATCCAGAACGTTGCAGCACGCCTTGTCTTCAATCTACCCAAATTCTCCCATGTGACCCCCCTCCACTGGCTCCCTGTTGCAGCAGGCATCCAATTCAAGACAATGGCACTGGCCTTCAAGGCCATTAATGGTACGGCACCCATCTACCTTTAAACACTGGTCAAACCCCACGCCCCGAAGCGAGCACTTCGCTCCTCTACTTCAGCCAGCCGGCTAGTACCACCATCGCTGAAATCAAACAAATGTCGCTCAGCACAACACGGTCTCACCCCATGCCGTCACATACTGCAGTTTGGTCATTTAGCCCTGACGACGTTGAGGGGGCTCCCTCTTCGTTGCTTAGCACCATTAAGGGTCATCCGATAGATTTGAATGCAAATCCCTCATCTTCGTATTTTGACGGAAAGGGGTTAGCCATCCAGCGTTTTGCCTGCGCTGGAAACATACATTTTTGTGTGGCAGAAACCAATCGCTCCCACGTCTCATTTTTTAAAAAGTGTATCTACATTAAAATGACATTTTAAGACTGTACTTTTTCATTAAGATTGATATTTTGGCGCAATTTTGTGCAACGTGTCACTGTGTGCGACAATCCCAGAAACCATTTCCCAGCGCGATTTCACCACGGTAAGTAGAACAGTCAAATAAGCAAGGGAAATGAATAAGCATTTACACGTCCAAAAAAACATATTGTCGTATTTGTTGATTTCGAACCCCACTGTAAGAGCTGTATTAGAAATACACTGACATAATGCAACTCTTTGTTGCATCAAAATGAAATGCAAAGTAGCTAGTAGCTAGCTAGATTAGCTAACTTGACCTCTTCTTGGTGCTAGTTCATTGATATTGATTTGGACGTGTACTTTTGGCATTGGCAGATATTTGTGACAAGTTACATATATGTGTAACACGTTTGTACCTCATGTATGCGCCACTGTAAGAGCTGTATTAGAAAGACACTGACATAATACAACTCTTTGTTGCGTCAAAATGAATGCAAAGTAGCTAGCCAGGGCCTCTGCTAGCTAGCTAGATTAGCTAACTTGACCTCTTGGTGCTAGTTCATTGATACTGATTTGGACGTGTACTTTTCGCATTGGCAGATATTTGTGACAAGTTACATATATGTGTAACACGTTTGTACCTCATTTATGCGCCAACTAAATGTTGTGTTCAGGGCTCAACATTAATTTTTTGAACTTTTTTTTCTTGGGCAGTTATTCATATTGTAATATGTAGTTTGGTGATCTATTCTATTTTCTCCTAATATACATTCATTCATAACATAGAGAAAAAGGCACTTTTAAGAGCCACATTTGTCTTATATCTTGTCTTATTTGTATTGTTTATTGTCTTGTTATCTCTCTCTCTCTCTCTCTCTCTCTCTCTCTCTCTCTCTCTCTTTCTCTCTCTCTCCCTGTCTCCCCCTCTCCCCTACTCCCTCTGAGTGCTGGTCGCGAATATCCCTGCAATCCACTGAAACTGTACAGGTTGGGATCAGAAAATATATACACACACACACACATATATATATATATATATATATATATATATATATATATATATATATATATATATATATATATATATACTTTGCCGCTTGAAGGTTTGTGAACCCTCCAGACATGGTCACTATTTGTTTAAAAAACATTAAAATAACCTTATTACACATACATCCAAATCCCAATTTGTAAAGCACACCTTCCAAATAATGGACACACACACAAAAAGAGATATATTTTCATTGTTTAATTCAACAAAAGTGGTTTATTTCACAAAAACTGAAAATTTAACATGTGCAAAAGTATGTGAACCCTTGGATTAGTAGCTTGTGGCTCCTCCTTTTGCAGCTATTACTTCAACCAAACATCTTCTGTAACCACTAACCAGTCTCTCGCATCTGCTTATGGGGATTTTTGCCCACTCCTCCTTGCAGAACTCAGCCAGCTGAGAATGGTTGGAGGGACATCTGGCATGTACCAACTTCTTCAGGTCTCGCTACAACATTTCTATTGGATTAAGGTCCGGACTTTGACTGGGCCAATCCAGAGTACGAATCCTCGTTCTCTGAAGCCATTCCTTTGTAGTTTTGCTGGAATGCTTTGGGTCATTGTCTTGTTGCATGATCCATTTTCGTCCCAGCTTCAACTCCGTGACTGATGGCAGGAGATTCTGGTCAAGAATTTGTTGATATGCCAGAGAATTCATGGTTCCTTGGATAATATGGAGTTGTCCAGGTCCAGAAGCAGAAAAGCAGCCCCAGACCTTCACATTTCCACCACCATGCTTCACTGTTGGGAGGAGGTTCTTTTCTTCATATGCAGTGTTGGCTTTTCTCCAAACATGGTGGTTTTGATTGTGAACAAATAATTCTATTTTGGACTCATCTGTCCAGAGAATGTACTTCCAGAAGGCCTCTGGTTTGTCCAAGTGCTCTCTGGCAAAGTTGAAACGGGCAGCTTTGTTCTTTTTTGAGAGTAGAGGCTTCCTTCTAGCAACCCTCCCATGATGCCATGGCTGTTCAATTTTCGTCTGATTGTAGACGCATGCACATTTGTCCCTAGAGCTGCTAGAGAGGTCTGCAACTCTCTAGAGGTGATGTGTGGGTTGGCCTTTACCTGATTTATTATTTTTCTGGTGCTTCTGGGTGATAGTTTTGATGGGCGTCCACTTCTAGGCAGAGTTGCTGTCATGTTAAAGGCCCTCCATTTGTAAATTATTTGTCTTATACAGTGGATGGATGGAGGTGGAATCTTTTGGAGATGGTCTTATAGCCCTCCCCAGACTGATGGGCTGTCACTACCCTTCATGTCCTCGGATATCTCCTTTGCTCTCTGCATTGTTGATTTGTATGGGACCACAGTGGTTTGGTTGGTTTCCTCTCTCTTTTAATTAGTGCAGGCCAAACCCTTTCCCAAGGATGTCTCATTTCATTAATCTGTTTAAATGATTAACTAAGCACCCAAATGTGTTTCACCTGAGTCTGTTACCTACTTGACTTAACCAATGCAGCTGGGGGTTCACTTACTTTTGAACATACACTAATTCCATGTTTCATGTATTTTTGGGCTACTTAAACAAGTCCCACTAAACAAGTACATGCAATTGATAAACATATATCTGACATTTCATACATACTTTCAAGCAGCACTGTATATATATATATATATATATATATATATATATAGGGTTTTTTTTGTTTTGTTTTTTTGTCGTTTTAAGCACACTGCAATTTCATGGATAGAGACTGGCATATAATAAGTAGTTAATTCACCTTCTCTAACAAACAGCTCCTCATACACTATATGAAATCAGACTTTAATTCTATGCAGGCTCCTGTTGTAAAAATTGTTCAAAGTCAGCATAGAGTGGACGCCATCTTCATTACTGTCACAACATCTGATTCATTATTTTCAAACGAAATCGAGCACTGACAGTTGCAATTTTAATGACTATTTCTGTGTTTTAATTTTACAATACGTCTTTAATCTCATGGTTAACACTTAAACATTAAAAACTATTTGGCATATTGGGTGTTTAAATATTAGATGGACTGCCATTTATGTAGTAATGTAGTAACATAATGTATTGGAAATGTGTTAATTACTTTGTTTCATTTCAGGTCAAAAGATGTTCTGCTTGTTCTTGTTCGTTAGCAGGAGGCACAAAGGTACAGGCAAGTTGGTGGCAGATGTAGTCGCGCATCTGCCACCAACAAAAAACAACTCAGCTTTTTTAAAAAGCATGATGAAGGCATACGACTTCATCATCAAATCAGATGGTAAGATGCAGATTGTATGCAGAGTTCAGATATAGAGTTGTAGTGTTTTCCGTTGATTTTTCTGACAATGTGTACAGAATTTATATTTTTGCTAACTTCACAACAGATACCCCACAACAGGTACCCCAGCCCCAACAAGACCAGCACCTCCCCCAAAACCTGCACCTCCCCCAAGACCTGTACCTCCCCCAAAACCTGCACCTCCCCCAAGACCAGCACCTCCCCCAAGACCTGCACCTCCCCCTAGACCTGCACCTCCCCCAAGACCAGCACCTACCCCAAGACCTGCACCTCTCCCAAGACCAGCACCCCCCCAAGACCTGCACCTCCCCCAAGACCAGCACCTCCCCCAAGACCTGCACCTCCTCCAAGACCAGCACCTCACCCAAGACCAGCAAATGATAATCCTAAACCTGTTCCCAATAGACCCGCCATGTACCCAGTTACACGTTTAAATTTATGATCTCTTTCTATCGCAGTTGCGCCATATAACCACTAGAGGGTATATATTCTGTTTCCATTCAACCGCCTCCTAATCCCATTAAATCAAAGCCATTTCAGACAAAAACGTTTATTCAATGTTAGGGGTGTGACGATACACTCCGCTCACGAGACGAGACGAGACACGATATTGGGTTCACGAGACGAGACGAGATTTTAAGAAAACTACTATGACAAAATACATGACTGGACTAACAGACTTTAATTTAACAGAGTTGCACATGCATTTTGAAATATTTTATTATAACTCTTTACATGCATGATGTAAGCATGATCTTTTAATAAACTTCTTTCACAAATTTAAACTAAAACTAAAATTTATAAAAGTTAAAATAAAATAAAATATTTCTTTTTCCCAAGTGTAAATATGTGCAAAACCAAATCAAAGTTCTATTTTGTCAATACAGAGTGCAAATAGTGCAAACGGAGCCTGAATGCTTCGGGAGTTTTGTCTTATCTCTGGGCTGGTGAGAGCTGCTGCTATGGCAGCTTGCTGCTCAAGGTAACGAGCCAGCATATCCAACGTGCCCGTGATTAACTTGTGTGATGGCAATTGTAGACGTTTCTGCTTGGACATTTTCACCGCGGTAGCCGCTGAACTACGATGAAAAAAAGCAGACACCCGCCCGAATAAACGAGCGACGCGGGGAACACCGAGGCAAGCTTGGGTTGCAAGATTTATAGTGTGTGCAAAACAGATGTGCGACTTCAATCCCGCGTCGCGCACGGCCACGTCCATATTACGTGCAATGTCGGTAACAATAAGCGATGCCGTGGTTGGGTTTTTTAAGCTCCCAGTCAGTAACAGCTGTCTGTAAAACCTCAGCTATGTATAGCTCACAAATCTCGCGAGACAGATTTTTAACGCGATCTCGCGAGATCTCGTGGAATGAGATCTCGTCACACCCCTATTCAACGTTATTCTCGTAAAAAGCTGACACAGAACACCAACCAACAATATAATGTACAACAACACACAACAATAAAGGCTAAAATAACAAGCCTTAACAGTTCTTATTTTCAGCAGGACGACATTAGCGCATCGAGAAGATGATGAGCGCCGCGCAGGTGGTTGCCCATGGATCCAGTGCTGTTACTATAAGCCAACCATGCCTGGCATAATTTACACTCAACTGTATTTTCAGTGGCAGTTTGCCACACAGTGCTTTGCTTGCATTTTCACCACCAACACGTCCCCGAGTCACGCAACACTGGCTGTGGTCGCAGGTTTTTTCAACGTAACATTGTGCCCCATCATGTATGCGGATAACTGCACTTGTGGGATTGTATAATTGTATAGTTAATGTTATTATCTGAAGCTTTCAGGCAACATTATCACCCCTAAAAATACTATAGGCGTATATATTGGTGAGAAATAAACAAGGAGGAGGAAAAATGACGTGTAAACGGTTCTTAATTTTTCTAAAAGGTTATGATTTATTATCCGTCTACCCGTTTAAACGTGTAGACGTTGACACCCCTACCTTGCACCCCATCCGTAAATTGGTCCCATGGTTTTGCAATCATTGTATTAATATAAACTAAGTTAACCAAGGTGAATTTCACCCCCTTCAATTTATTAAGCCACTCCCCCAAGATACTGAATATGTCATTCTTAACCTTTTCCCCTTGCACCTTAACCCCCAGCCGCAGGCACAAGAGCCACTCAATCTGCCCCACCCTCCACCCTTGCCAAAAAGAAGAAATCAAAAAGTAAGTAGACATTCTTTGCACCCCATGTGTATACTGTATCTGTTTCTTTTATTTGCACCCCATATGTATATCAGCAGCCATGTGTTGGGTGTAAGGGTGTTTCACATGTAGCCCCCGTTAATTGAACCAAACTCTCTTTCAGCCCTCAAAGTGAACTAAGAATAGTGAGTCAGCCTTTTTTTGGGCATATGAAACACTCCAAGCAAACTCTGACCCTGGTTTGCTTTCACTTTTGTGAAATGTTAACGCAACAAACCCGAGTTCACTTTGCTTTTTTCAGTTGCATTTTGAGCCGCTAGGTTTCCCATATACAGCTGGAACATTGGCATGCCAGCCTACAAGTAGTCTTCTGGCTTCATTTTGGTTGTATGTCATTTGAAGCTAATACATTCTAGCCAACTTTGCCCTATTTCTGTGGGCTAACTTTATTTGGTTTATTTCATTTAATGTTTGGAAACCAGCAGTCATCTTCCAAGTGAAAACTACTGTGCCCATAATGCAGAACAGTAAAAGTTCTGGGATCTCCACAAGGTAGGACATGTGTGAACAGACAGAAGACTGAGATCCCATCAGAGCTGAAGTGGACTGAAAAGAGATCTGAGTCCTCTTTCAGAAAATTCATAATATGAACACAAAGAGATCTGAGTTGGTTTTGCTTTGGTCCACTTCTTGGTCCACTTTAAAACGACTGAGTCTGGTTCTCTTAATGAGGACCACATGTGAATCCACCCTCAGTCCTTTTAAAGTGAACCAAGAAGTGGACCAAAGCTAAAAGAAAGACCCTAAAGGCCCGGACACAGCGCGCTGAATTTGTCCGTCATGTGTCGTCAGTGCTAGCTTTTGCACCAATTCAACATGTGTAATCAACGCCAAGGCTACAACACAGGACGGCGGAAATCGCCGCAGCGCCATCAGAGCTGAGGTGGACCAGAAAGAGATCAGGGTCTTCCTCCTTCAAATTAACTCTAATCAACTAATGTGAACACAAATTGAATGGAGTTCTTTTTGCTTTTGGTCCACTTTCAAAGATCTTAGTTTGGCTCACTTAAAAGTGAATGACTGTGTTTAAGTCTTGGCGTTGCCTGAGTGACTCTTGATCTGGTATGTGTGTTGTAGTGTCATTCACAGAAACAACAGTGTACATTGTCCCATCCTGCCTCTCTGCTCTTCTTACATCTTTTCCCCTTGTTAGACAGCACCTTATGTACTTCTTCTTATTAATCTGTTGTACAAAAAAAACTTCTTTTTTTTTGCCTTTATCATTTAAGGTTGCAAATGCAGTCGACAGACCATTTATCCATATGAAAAAATATTGGAAAGACGGATGAATGAGGTAAGATGTAAAACCATATTTTTCATTAGGCTGTCTGATATTCTCTTGACTCATGTCTGGCTCATCTTTCATCCACATGTGACAAAATGGCAACAGTGAACAGTAGTTATCAACCTATGTCAAGTATCAACCCTCTCACAAGTGCCACATACCATAAATCCTAAACAAAAACAGCAATCCAAATGGAATGCCATAACAGATTCTTCTTTTTATTAAGCTTACAGAAAATACATTCATACTCTTGTCAACTAAATTATGTTTCAAGTAAGAACACCAGTGTAGAGAGCTAAGTGAAAACATTATTTGAAATCATTACAGTATCTTCCCTAAACGTATTCAGTGTGTGTGTGTGTTTCTGCAGGGGAAGGCAGCAGAGGTCAAAGTGCGCTGGCTGCCTTGCTCTTCCTGGTAAGTGATGGCTTATTCTGTATATTCATTCATTGATTCATTGATTTATTTATTAATTCATATTATTTCCACATTTTCTTTGCCATACAACTTGAGCCGGAAGACTAGTTGTGAGCTGTAGACTGTACTGCATATGCTGTGTTTGTGTATGCAGGCTCAGATGACTTGTGCACTATTTACAGTGGAAGAGTCTGGGAGGACACCTGGGAGCCGGCCAGCAAATTTGTCTGATGTCCTTCACCGCTCTGCTATTTGTTTTGTTTATTTGTTATTTGTACCATATATTTGTTCATAATTAAATTCACTATGTTTACATTTTATTATTTGTCTGCCAATCATTGACTACACTGAATAATTAATGTGTCATGACTTTGTGGTGTATTTGTTTGGAAAAGAGAGATAGCAGAAAGTTGCATGTCGTGACAGAAGTACCAAATTGGCATCATACTAACTGATCATGAACATTTTAGTCAGTCTTGGTGGTAATTTTGGAGCAAAGTACTACTGAGTATCACTGAAAGACTGCATCCTTTCTGACCTCTGGCCCCTTAGTAGCACACTGCGCTTATTGTTTTTGTTAACAATATTTATGAGAGTTCTTAAGACATTTTCAAACATTCCCATTGAAGAGAAGAGGCACATTTGTGCCAGGACACTGAGGACACCAATCTGATCACCCTGGAATGACTTAACAGGTGGGCGGTTTACTAAGGCCTATGAAAGCGGTGGGAAATCTAACGCCTGGTCATGCAAGGTGGGCAACATGCGGCCAGTTGTGCTGTTTAATCTGGACAATGTCTTCATGATCAAAGGCCTCAGGTCTGATTTGAAGCAACAAAAGTCAAAACTGGTAATTTATATGCCACAGTCAATGGCAGTGCATATGATGCTATTTCATCACAACATAGTTAGGTAAAACTATGCTCTGCTGAAAGTTCGGAGGCCTTAATACACAGGTGGAAGAGCAGTTTCATTCCAAACTGAAGAGGCAGAAACACCATTTGCTCTACATGGCCAAGCAGCATTTTGTTGAACACCTGAAGCTGTACATCAATTTATGAAAAAAAAGTACATCAATATATGAAAAATTTACGTCAATATGACTTTAATTCTAGACCTATTTTGTGACTTAATTTTGACGTCAATGTTTGATGTCATATTAATGTTCAATTGACATCAAAGGCCCACTGGGTAGTTAATTACTGGTGTAATTACTGGTGTAACCTTATCTGACCTGTCTGACCTTTGCACTTCATGGACATGTACACACATGGCATTTCTATAACTATAACTATAATATTGTAGACTGATTCAATTTGGCATGTAACATCCCTGGATGACACAAAATATGTGTGTGAAATGGAATCAACCCTCACAGACTCTAGTACCCCCTACAAATCCTTTTTTTCAATCTTTGGCTCCGCCTCCTGTCAACACAGAAGCAGCTGGAGGTCTCAAAGTTTGTTATCATTCCCTGTATCAAAATATGTGCCACATGCCAACATTTCATGAAATAATGATATAAATAACATATTCATGAAATACCTAGGCCTATCTGGCCAATATGGGTGTCTGAATTGTAGTTTCTGAGTATATCCAGTGCATCAAACTTGCCAAGGCAGGTTAGGTCAGTCAGTGAAATTGGGTTTCTTTCACAGCACACCTCTGTGTATCATAATCAATCAAAATATGGATGTTTTAATGGTTTGGGTATGATTTAAGAACTTTTGTTTATCAATGTATGTCAAAAATATGCTCTCTAAACGTCAGTTTCTGAAGATGTATTGTGGATCAAAACCCCCACAGCACATAAGATCAGTGACATTGGGTTTATATATATATTCAAATATGTATGTTTTAATGGTTCATCAACTTGTGTGGATGCAAAACTCTCTGAAAACTCAACAGAATAGCTGTCTGGATGGTACTTTCCAAGGCTGTCGCGTAGGTCAAAACTGACCTGCAGAGTGATGACATGCAAATCAAAACCCTAAGGTGTAATCAAGGCCTGTCTGACCTATGCAAATCATAAACTTACCACATGTATGTTTACAAAGATATAGCCTATGGCATTCAGATGAACTTGTGTCTATTACTAACATACGCACACAGTGTCTGGACTACCAAGGAGAAGGAGATATTTGGCTACCATAATTAATTTTCTGTAGCAATCTAGGTACAGGTCCTTATGTTATAATCATTACTAAAACTACTGTTATTGTCTGCCTATCTCATCATGCCATTGAATGAATACCTGTAAGGAATTCCCACTTTATTATTATGTTATGACCCAAACAGTGTTTCTACAACCCCAAATTCTGAATAAGTTGGGACGTCTCAAATTTGTATACTGATAAAAGTGCAAAGGCAAGAATTTGATTGTTGAAACAGGAATTTTATTGTTGCTGAAAATTTTGAATTTCAGGTCACCAGCTTCTGATTTGAACATTACAAGGCGTTAGTACATACATGAGTAATGAAAGTCAACACAAGGAACATTTAAATGCTAAGTAGACTGACTTGCAACATGACTGTGTATAAAAGACCATCACAGGAAAACAGCAGTAAAAATGTGGAGGTATTCTGGCAATATCTTCAGGGCATAGCATTAAAATAAGCCTACTTATATTCTGAAAGTCACTGCATGGGCTCAGGATACAAAAATAACCCTTATCTATGAACAGTCTGATATTCCGACCATAGGTGCAGGCTAGGAGTACTGTGCTAAGAAATACATTTAGATGGCGCAGCCATATCTGTGTTTCCATGTAAGATGGATCTAGGAGATGGAGGAAACTGTTGTGAGAAATTGTAGACACTGTGCTTAACGCAACACACCACATTTTAGGCATCTAGTAGCTTATACAATTGCAAAAACAACACACATAGCTCACAAACATAACAAAAATCACTCAGACAAATGTAAAAAGTGAAGAGCATGTCAAGTGAATCCAAAGGCCTGGTATGGACTGACCCTGTGATACAGGATGGGCAGCTATGGAGTGTTTTGCTGTGGTGGTAGTGCAAAAGTAAACAGTGGAGGGATTTAATCAATGCAAAGCTGTGTATGTTGTGAAATATGAATATGAAAAAACATGAGTGTGAGCGTAATAGAATTGCTTAACAAAAAGAATACAAAGATGATAAGATAAATAGAACAACAGACACATTCAATTAAAAAGAAAAAGATTATACAATCCAACGGAGTTAAATGCAGGGACCACAATCAAGAATGCCCTCTTCTTAATGGTGCCTCCCCAGCACACAACAGCATAAAAAAAGGACTCTGGCCATGACAATACTGTTTGATCTTGCTCAGAGTCACAACTGGTATGGTATTCATCAGAATCACTTTCAAAGTTAATTTCTGTTTCAGTCAGAACTTGAACATAACAGTTCTTTGCATGCTTTGCCACGTTGTTGCTTGCTTGCTTGTTCTTCATCGTCAAGCTCTGTAGACCTTGGATCCCATCCTGAAGCAGGCCCCACTTCTCACCTTACACATTAAAACACATTGAGCCTATATT
This sequence comes from Chelidonichthys spinosus, assembly GCA_029853015.1. Taxonomy (NCBI): domain Eukaryota; kingdom Metazoa; phylum Chordata; class Actinopteri; order Perciformes; family Triglidae; genus Chelidonichthys; species Chelidonichthys spinosus. Next base: position 25,757 of record JARXKY010000026.1, read on the forward strand.
AATTCAAAACTTTCAGAAATATTGTAGCGTATGCCAAGTATAACATAAATACATACTGTACCTGATGTCACATTAGAAAGCTGGGATGACATCGGCTTCAGGGAGTCTGCACAGGTGCAAATAGACTTCCAGTGCTTGTTCATCTCTGCAATAAGAATCCTCTTCTCCTCCTCGAGTCTCCTTACTGCCATCACAATGTCGAACGCCTTCCTCTTCGTCCTTAGATCTACAGAGTCTGGAATACATAGATGAAAAATAAGTCAGTTCCTTTTTGGGGTTACAATCGAGGCATGACAGATTTCACATAGTCAACTGAATTGTGTACATACCACCGTGTGTAAGCTGCCATGGCCAAACAATCTCGTCAGATAGAATGGTATCCAAGGTCAGGTTATCTGCATTAGGAACCATGGTGTTGTACTTTTCCAATACAGAATTTCATTTTTTTTTTTTCCTCCCTGATCTTTCGGCGGATCCGGGCACGTCCTTTGCACAAGATTTTGTCTACAGCGAAAAATTCCACCTCAAATCTGAGCAAGCCAGCACAAGAATGTGAAACTCACTGAGACACCCCGAAATCCCGACATGGCCGCTGCAGCAACAGAGGGACCCTCTCCTGCTAAACAGGTGAAAATAGATTTAAGAGCGTCAGCGACAGGACTTAGTGCCGCTGAACTGAAGAAGCTTGTCGCTGGGTATATTGTCGAGGACATGTTGCCCATTTCCATTGTAGACTCTGATTCATTCCGACGCATCGTAGAAAAAATACCAACCAAAAGCGGTGTCAAGCTGCCGTAGAGAAAGTCATTTGCAGGATACCTTGAGAGAGGATTACGGAAGGTAATTTGAAGACTGCACTCGGAGATGTAGACTTTGTTTCCACTACTGCTGACATTTGGACGAAGAATGATAAAAGTTTTATGGGAGTGACGGTTCACTGGATTAATTCCACTTTACAGCGCAACAAGGCCGCGCTAGCATGTAAGAGAATTAGAGGCAGGCACACTTATGATGTAATTGGAGCAGAGATCGAAGAAATTCATTCATCATATGGACTGCATAGCAAAGTTGTTGCCACTGTAACGGATAATGCATCCAATTTTGCCAAAGCATTCAGAGTATGTCAGCCCTCCTGTAATTTGGAGTCTGAATCTGAAAATGATGAAGCAGGTGATGATGACGAGGAACCGACTTTTACAGATGTCATAGAAGTTCTTTCATCTGTTGATGGACAGTTTAGCCTCCCTCCACACTACAGATGTGCATCACACACAATTAATCTGATTTCAACAAGCGATGTTGACAAACATCTAAATTCCTGTGCAGACACCAAGGCTGTAAATAGGAGTAGTATTGCAAAATGCACCGCTCTCTGGACTAAAGCAAGTCGATCAACATTGGCCTCTGAACAGGTGGAGGAAGTCAGCCGCAGTAAGCTAATGGTACCCACATCCGTAAGGTGGAATTCCCTGTATGAGGCCATTTCCAGAATCATCACAATTCCAATGAACGAGCTGAATCCCCTGTGTGTAAAACTGGGAATCAAGTGCCTTAATGAAAGGGAGTACCTATTTTTGCAAGAATACTGCACTGTGATGAAGCCCTTGACAGTAGCACTCGACATCTTACAAGGGGATGAGTGCACCTATGGGACTTTACTACCAACGCTCACAAGCCTGATGTCAAAGACACTTGCCCTGAAAGATGACCTCTCCAGAATGACAGCCAGCCTTCCAGATGCCATTGTAAAGGTAAGATTATTATTTGATAATTGATTTGGGTGGTTTTGTTAAATTTATTATACCATTCATGGTGGGCAGATGTTACACTTTGTTTGTTTTAAGCAGTGAGCACTATTACTAAAATGATAAAAGTTCAATATCAGGGATATTGATCATCATTAATCATGAATATTAGTCATAACATCAACAGAAGATTAAAATAAAGAGGTCAAAATAACCTCAACGATAATTAAATCTTATACAGTATTGATAGGGCATGAGATGGTTTAGGTCAGTTAAGATCACAGAATAATTAAAATAGCAGATTATATAGAAAAATGAATATATTCTTATTTATATCGTATTGTATTTTACAGGCCATCAAGATTCGTTTTGATCCTGTACTGGATAGCCAAGAGGGACTTCTTGCAGCGGCCACTTGTCCCAAGTTCAAACTTAGATGGCTGAGAGATGAGCATAGGAGAGAACATGTGAAGGTGCTTCTGATAAGCGAGTGTCGTAAAGTTGCTCCTGCAGCGGACAATGCTAATGTGTCCCAACTGCCAGCCAGCCCAGCTGAAATGTTTTTTTTTTTTTGATTTTGAGAACCAACCCACCGAAAGCTTCTCAGCAGAAAAAGAAGTGACTGACTATTTAAGGTCTGGGTATGAGCTTGAGATTCTAAATCAGTTCCCAAACCTCAAAAAGATGTACATGAAATACAACTCTCCAACTCCATCCAGTGCACCAGTTGAGCTGTTCAGTTTGGGTGGATTGATGCTTTCCCCGAAAAGGAACAGGCTCTCTGCTTGGAGGTTTGAAAAGCTTCTGCTGATGCGGTATAACCACTGTTTCACTCCGAAAGAAAACAAAAAAAACATAGGGCCTTGTCCTCCACACACACACACACACACACACACACACACACACACACACACTCCTATACAGAAGCACTCCCCTCCACACACACACCCATACAGAAGCACTCCCCTCCACACACACACCCATACAGAAGCACTCCCCTCCACTCACACACACCCATACAGAAGCACTCCCCTCCACACACACACACACACACAGAAGCACTCCCCTCCACACACACACACACACACACAGAAGCACTCCCCTCCACACACACACACACACACACACACACACACACACACACCACACACACACAGAAGCACTCCCCTCCACACACACACACACACACACACACACACACACAGAAGCACTCCCCTCCACACACACACACACACACACACACAGAAGCACTCCCCTCCACACACACACACACACACACACACTAACAAATCCCTCTACATACATACACACACATCACATACACGTAGAAGCAAACCTCAATCCCACACAAACATAGAGGCAGTCCCCTCCATACACACACACACACTGACATTCACATCCACACACTCAGAGAAACACATCCTTCCGCACACACACAGTTCAAACATACTCTTCTTTGATTAGAACAGCCTAAATGTGGCATGCAACAGCATTTTCTGTTTTGGTAAACGCATTACTCCTCTCTGCACTGCAACTGTTAAAAGATGTAAATGTTAATAGAGACTTTGGTTTTAATTATTTTATTGCTGTATATTATTTACATCTATTCGAATGAAGGTGTGTATACAAACCAAAACAATTTTCTTTAAATGAGACTGTTGCATTTAATTAATTTTTTTGTTTGCAATGTGCATAGTTAAAAAGATTGAGTAATAAAAACAAGTTTTAAAAAAGCGTATTGAGGTTGTGTATAGCTAGTGTATTTTTGAAAAGTAACTAAGTAAAGTAATCAGTAAAGTAACTGGATTACTTTCTTGGATAAGTAATCAGTAATCAGTAACTAATTACTTTTTCCAAGTACTTGACCAACACTGCACCCGAAACACATGTTCAAAGTTACGTGCAATTGCTATAAGCTAAATTCAAAGCATGACAAGAAATTAGAAGTGATAGAGATACTAAAAGTAGCTTGAGTCTATGATGATACAAAATATATTTCTTTATTATACAACCACAGCATATCAAACAGTATATTCTACCTTATGCCCACTCATTGATATCAATGATCCAGCTCTCCAGTTGATTGTCTGTGATGTCCATTTCCGTTTTCATGGCCTCCAGGTTATGCAACTGGCATTGCAGGGCTATTGTGGCCTTCAAACACAAATGACAATGAGGGAAATGCCTATAACTTTGACTATTGTCGATAAAGATTGTAAAGTACCTTCACTATAAGAAAACCACATACAAACTGGTTACATTGAAAAGACAGCCTCCCCTCTGGCACCATGTGTGGCCACCACATACATATACAGTATATTCTTATATGGACTATGTATATATACAGTGTTTCCCTAGAATTTTTTTCAGGCCCGGTGGTACCCACCGAAAAAACCCTAAACAGACGAGACGCCTGGGATGGTGTATTGGTGCAGTTGGATTAAGTCAGGTGGCACAGCAAGCAGTCTGCAATTCTCCAATTAATATATTTGCATTCAAAATTTTTGTTCAACCAGAGTGTATTCAAGGTTTTCAAAGATTCAAGGGGAGAGTGACTTATTAAGGTGCCGGTTGATGGAAATGATCCAAAATTAGGGGCCGGAAAAATATGGCTGGAAAATGAGGAGCATCACATTAATAGCTACAGATACTGTAAAACACTATGACGATATATGAGTGCATATATTGTCTTATTTTATCAAGTGAAATATAAGTTATAGGTTTACTCAACTGCCTGATAGTTCATAGAAATTCAGGTAGAAATAGGTTAACAGCTTATCAAAAAACAATCCTTATTTTATTAACATAGGCTGCCTAAGGGCGCGATCAGTAGCGTGCCACGGCACGATTGCTCCAGGGGGGTCCCCCGCGGCTTTGCATTCACATTGCTCCAGCCCAAACGGGCTTTGGCCCGTTAGCCGGTTGTACATATGTCATCACGTCCTAATACTACACGCATGGCTTGATGTTGTTTTGAAGGAGCGCCGTCTCTGCGTAACACTCGACCTGCATCAGCGAATGTGCGCACGAGCGGATCTGTGCGAGCAGGCAGCGCGAGGAAAGCGGATTTTGGACGGAGACACACAGCGGCATTTTTCTTATAAATGCACCGGTCCGGTTCCGGTACCGGTCCGGTTCCGCTCACACCACGAGTCTAAAGAGTGAAACAGCTTGTCAAAATACAGTGTCAACCTTCCGTGTTTTCAAAGTAGAAAGCGACATAGTGGTGGTTTAACGAGGCAGAGCGGCATCAGAACAACATCAAGCGCGTAAAGTACACAAAGAAGAACGTAGCGGGAGCGCGCTACGAGGATTGTTGTGGCCGCGCGTCTTGCGGAGCAAGTCTACTGTGCTGCGCGGAGGCGCTCCTAATGAAAATGATTATTGATTTATGAATGAATTGATAGGTGGCTTATTTTTGGCGTATTGATTTTTTTTTTTTGCCTGGCGGCAGGTCTCCTTGGCCCCGCCAGGCCTGTACAATGGTAGGGGAAACACTGATACACTCAACAAAAATATAAACGCAACACTTTTGTTTTTGCTCCCATTTTTCATGAGATGGACTTAAAGATCTAAAATTAATTCCAGATACACAATATTACCATTTCTCTCAAACATTGTTCACAAATCTGTCTAAATGTGTGATAGTGAGCACTTCTGCTTTGCTGAGATAATCCATCCCACCTCACAGGTGTGCCACATCAAGATGCTGATCTGACATCACGATTAGTGCACAGGTGTACCTTAGACTGTCCACAATAAAAGGCCACTCTGAAATGTGCAGTTTTGTCTCACAGCAAAATGCCACAGATGCCACAAGCATTGAGGGAGCGTGCAATTGGCATGCTGACAGCAGGAATGTCAACCAGATCTGTTGCTTGCAGGCCTGGAGTGGCTAATCGGGAGGACCTGGACAATTCCCGGTGGGCCGGTCTGACTTTTGGGCCGCGAGGGCCGGTGTTCAATTATTATTTTTATTTATTTTGTGCCGGTGTTCAGTCATGGCACTGAGTGGAGTGGGTATCACGTGTATGCTGTTACCGCTGTCGCTGGTCATATCAGGGAGCTGGCGGTCTGTTAGATCATGCCAATGAAACTGGGACGCGGACGCAGGTTAAGGGCACGCCCACCAACAAGAAACAGACGCAGACGCAGCCTGACGTAACATACGTGTCGTGCACTAGTCCGCACACTTCAGTGGTGTTTGCCTAGCTCCAACCACAGATGTACAAGGAAAATAATAACCCAAAATGGAAAATAAAAAGAGCAAGGGTGGCGCAGAAAAAGCGAGGATTAAAAAGAGAAAAGCCCTGGAGACAGATGCAGCCAAATGTGCAAAAATCGGCAGCTTTTTCATTCAAACGTGCTCACGGTCTGAAACGACCAATGATTATTACATTATTTTAATATAATAGGTTGTGATCTAAAGTGGGCCGGTCTGAGGTATGAAACTCCAGGGCTGAAAATGAGTCCCACTCTGGCCCTGGTTGCTTGTGCATTGAATGTTCATTTCTCCACCATAAGCCGTCTCCAAAGGCGTTTCAGAGAATATGGCAGTACATCCAACCGGCCTCACAACCGCAGACCACGTGTAACCACACCAGCCCAGGACCTCCACATCCAGCAGGTTCACCTCCAAGATCGTCTGAGACCAGCCTCTCATACCCCTTTTCCACCAACGCGAACCTAGTTCAGGAACCGGGCCGGTGCCGTGCTGGTTCGCAGTTGGTTCAACTTGCGAACTGTCCGAGAACCTGTTTGTGTTCCCACCGGCTAGAGAGCCCAGAGAGCCACGTCATTACGTCACTGTATACGTCTGAGGTTTCCCCGCAGCGCTAATTTCAAGCATAGCAGAAAAAGTGTTTATTTTGGTAAATAATACAATAACAATAAAATACACAAAATACTAAAATCACAACATTTTTTAAAGTTTAGAACAGTGTGTGATCAATAGACAGATAGATAGTTTGATGTTTAGTCATCTGCAGGTTGGACCTCCGTTCAATATCGCCGATGTCCGACAGCTCTACAAACACAAACCAGAGAACGTATTTTCCCCCGTTGCTTCGAGCGTTAACTCCGCCCCCAGCCCCTAACGTAAGCCGGGCCCAGTTCCAGCCCAGCAAAGAGTTGGGGCCGCTCGGGAACCAGTTTTCCAGGCCGAGAGCCGGCTCTTTGTCTGTGGAAACAGGAAGAACTGGTTCGCGATTGGGCACCGGCTCCGAACCGGCCCTCAAAATGCCTTGGTGGAAAAGGGGTATCAGACAGCTGCTGAAACAATTGGTTTGCATAACCAAACAATTTCTGCACAAACTGTCAGAAACCGTCTCAGGGAAGCTCAACTGCATGCTCGTCGTCCTCATCGGGGTCTTGACCTGACTCCAGCTCGTCGCCGTAACAGACTTGAGTGGGCAAATGCTCACATTCGATGGCGTCTGGCACGTTGGAGAGGTGTTCTCTTCACGGATGAATCTCGGTTTACATTGTTCAGGGCAGATGGCAGACAGCGCGTGTGGCGTCGTGTGGGTGAGCGCTTTGCTGATGTCAATGTTGTGGATCGAGTGGCCCATGGTGGTGGTGGGGTTATGGTATGGGCAGGCATCTGTTATGGACGAAGAACACAGGTGCATTTTATTGATGGCATTTTGAATGCACAGAGATACCGTGATGAGATCCTGAGGCCCATTGTTGTGCCATACATCCATGAACATCACCTCATGTTTCAGCAAGATAATGCACAGCCCCGTGTTGCAAGGATCTGTACACAATCCTTGGAAGCTGAAAATGTCCCAGTTCTTGCATGGCCAGCATACTCACCGGACATGTCACCCATTGAGCATGTTTGGGATGTGCTTGACCGGCGTATACGACAGCGTGTACCAGTTCCCACGAATATCCAGCAACTTCGCACAGCCATTGAAGAGGAGTGGACCAACATTCCACAGGCCACAATTGACAATCTGATAAACTCTATGCGAAGAAGATGTGTTGCACTGCATGAGGCAAATGGTGGTCACACCAGATACTGACTGGTTCTGAGTCCCCAGACCCCCAATAAAGCAAAAAAATGCACATTTCAGGGTGGCCTTTTATTGTGGACAGTCTAAGGCACACCTGTGCACTAATCATTTGGGGGACTTGTCCATTATACATACAGGATATTGTGTGACATTCAGTCTAAATCTATATGCAAAGAGGGCTAGAACAGCTTCCATATTGTTTAGAAGTAAGCCTGTGCAATATTAGCCCCATTCATCCAAGGGAACACTTCTGGGATCAGGAAATGATATTGGGGATAACATGTCAAAGTAGCCAATGGAGTTGAATTTGAGGTCTTCAGAATGACCTGTTTTTTTCAGAAATGTTTCAGTGGAAACTGCATGTCTGACAACATGAGTGTATGGTTGTTTATATTGGGTCTAAATTTAACACAACTTTTCCTAAACAGTGCAAATGTTCATGTGTTCTTTCATCATCATGCCCTCAGAGTATTATTTCTTGAGTTACTCAATTATTACCATAAATACTTACACAGCCAAAGCGAACAGTGCGTTGATCCAGCATTCTAAGAAATGCTTGGCTAGACATCCCTGGTGCTGCCATCTTCAGCTCTTCAAAAGAAAAAAAGGACATCTGTCGCATACACAGTTGAATAGTGAGAAGTGGCAGGCCAGTAGTCATTTCGGATCAGGTCATCCACTCCAGGACTCCAAGTGGCTTCACATGCCTCGCATCTAATCTGAGGCAATCTGAGATCATATCTCCCTGGAAAAAGAAGGAAATACAGTATATACTCACAGTTCATTCTGACAGATGCAAACTGTGTCATTCTGATAACTGATATGGGAACCTTTGAATAAGGATGGATCTGTTGTGTTGCGTTTGAGCTCTGGACCCAAATGCAGAAGACCAGACGTGGGCGTGAGTCAAACGGTCGGTTTATTGGGACAGAGGGACAATATGAAGGTAGATTGTGTGGCAGGGGGCAGGCAGGCCTGGGAGCTGAGAGGCAGGGGACGTGGATGGTCTGGGTACAGCAGCAGCGTAGGAGCAGGATCCTGGAGGCAGAATGGGAAATACAGGTGAGTTGGTACAAGCGATTTCACTGGTAACACTGATAGGTTCTAGTAGCACAGGCCGAACTACCACGTAGCGGTGACAATCTGGCAGTGATCCCACAGGAAGCCAGCCTCTTTATACTGCTCCTGATGAGGATGATTCGTCCCAGGTGTGTAGCAGCCAGCAGCCATCTTGAGACCCACGCCCAGTCTCTGCCAAGAGAACACACCCCCAACTCCACACACCACAGTGCCCCCCCCCCCCAAATGACGCCTCCAGGCATCCTCCCAGGCTTATGAGGAAACTCACGATAGAAGTCAACCAATAACTGTGGAGCCAGGATGAGCCGGCGAGAAATCCAGGAGCGCTCCTCTGGACCGTACCCCTCCCAGTCCACAAGATACTGGAAGCCACGCCCCCAACGCCGCACATCCAAAATCTTGCGAACCGGAAAGGCCGGATGGCCATCAATGTCCAGGGCGGGAGGAGGGGGTTCGGCTGGAGGGCTAAGGGCACTGGAGGAAACAGGCTTCAAAAGAGACACGTGGAAAGTAGGATGAATGCGCATAGAGTCAGGCAGTTTCAGTCTCACAGCGGATGGGTTAATGATTCTCTCAACCACAAACGGGCCAACATAGCGGGGGGCAAGCTTTCGTGACTCCACCTGTAGAGGGAGATTTCGTGTCGATAACCAAACCCTCTGTCCAGGCTGGTACTGTGGAGCGGGACAACGATGTTTGTCTGCCAGTCGCTGGTTGCGCTGGGCAGAACGACAGAGTGCTGCTCGAGTGGCCCTCCATACATCTTGGACTCGACAAAGGTGTGCTTGGACCGAGGGTACTGCGGCCTCACGCTCCTGAGTGAGGAACAGAGGTGGTTGAAAGCCATTAGCAGCCATGAATGGGGAAATACCTGTGGCTGAACTGGTGAGGGAGTTGTGAGCGTATTCAATCCATGGCAGCTGGATGCTCCAGGAAGCGGGATGCTTGGCTGAGACACACCGGAGCGCTGCCTCCAAGTCCTGATTGGCCCGCTCAGTCTGGCCATTGGATTGTGGGTGGTACCCAGAAGTTAAACTGGGGGTGGCGCCGATAGCTCTGCAAAAGGCCCTCCACACTCGAGAAGAAAACTGGGGGCCTCTGTCTGAGACAATGTAAGTCCGCTGTCTCGAGAGCTGAGGGTAATTAAGGGAGAGGCACAAAATGAACAGACTTGGAGAAACGATCAACTATGGTGAGGATGACAGTGTTCCCTGTAGATGGCGGCAGACCAGTGATGAAGTCAACTGCAATGTGTGACCAGGGGCGGCTGGGGATGGGTAGAGGTTGCAATAAGCCAGCTGGTGGACGATGAGATGCCTTTCCACGGGCACAGACAGAGCAGGCAGCCACAAACTCCCTCGTGTCCCATGTCATGCCTGGCCACCAGAAACGCTGCTGGAGGAACTGAAGAGTACGCTGAAACCCAGGATGGCAGGTGAGTGTGGAGGCGTGACCCCATTGCAACACTTGGGAGCGAGCAGCCTCAGGGACGTAGAGGCGATCAGACGGGCCACCACCTGGATCTGGCTGAGTCTGCTGACAGACTTCAGACTTCAGACTGACAGACTTCACCACAGACTCAATTTCCCATAATGCTGCTCCCACGAAACAAGTGGGGGGTAGAATGGGCACTGGCTCAGATGTAGCAGAATCCAGGGAAAACTGTCGAGAGAGGGCATCGGGCTTGATATTGCGTGAGCCTGGACGATAGGAGAGTGAAAAGTTAAAGCGGCTCAGGAACAGAGACCAGCGAGCTTGACGAGAATTGAGGCGTTTTGCAGTCTACAAATAAGCTAGATTCTTATGGTCTGTCCAGATGACAACGGGGTGTTTTGATCCCTCCAGCCAGTGCCTCCATTCTTGTAATGCCCACACAACAGCCAACAACTCCCGGTTACCAACATCATACCTCTGTTCAGCCCCGGAGAGACGCCTGGAGAAAAAGGCACAGGGATGCAGTTTATGGGTCTGTGGGTGACGCTGAGAGAGGACTGCACCAACTCCTGACTCTGAAGCATCTACTTCAACCACAAACTGTCTGTCTGCGTCAGGATGGAGGAGCACTGGAGCACTGGTGAATAATCTCTTAAGTCTCTGAAAAGCCTGCTCAGCCTCAACAGGCCATGAAAAGGGGACATTAATAGAGGTGAGTCGGGTCAGGGGGGTAGCTACTTTGCTAAAGTCTCTGATAAACCTGCGGTAGAAATTGGCAAAACCAAGAAAACGCTGCAATTGTTTGCGAGAGATGGGGGTTGGCCACTCTGCCACAGCTCTTATCTTGACAGGATCAGGCTGAAGCTGTCCTCGTGCCACAATGTAACCCAGGAAACTGACTGAAGGTAAGTGAAATTCACATTTCTCCGGTTTAACATATAACTTGTTCTCCAGGAGGCGCTGCAGAACCAGGCGGACATGCTGAACATGCTCCTCAAGAGTACGAGAGAAGATCAGTATATCATCAATGTACACAAACACAAAATGGTTCAGCATGTCACGAAGAACTAAATGCCTAACGGGGTGTTAAATGCTGTTTTCCATTCATCTCCATGTCGAATCCGGACCAAATGATATGCATTGCGGAGATCCAGCTTGGTGAAAAGTTGGGCATGACATAAAGGTTCAAAAGGGGGGTCAATCAGGGGAAGGGGATACTTGTTTTTCACAGTGATATTGTTTAAGCCCCGATAATCGATGCATGGGCGCAGTGTCTTATCCTTCTTTTCAACGAAGAAAAACCCAGCCCCAAGTGGTGATGAAGAGGGACGGATTAGGCCAGCTGCCAGAGAGGTGTTGATATACTGCTCCATAACCTCTCTTTCAGGACGGGACAAGTTATAGAGGCGGCTACCTGGGTACTTAGCACCAGGTAGGAGGTCTATGGCACAATCATAGGGTCGATGAGGAGGCAGGGACAAGGCTAAATCTTTACTGAAAACAGCTGCCAGGTCATGATAAGCTGACAGAACTAGGGACAAATCCGGAGGAGCTGGTGGAGGGGGTTGTGGAGTACCGGAGGCAGGTAGGGCAGTGTGGAGACAGCACGAGTGACAGTGGACACTCCAACTGGTAATTGAGGAGGCTTGCCAATCTATAAGGGGGTTATGAATCCGTAACCATGGGAGGCCCAGCACCACTGGAGAGTTAGGAGAGGGGAGAACACACAGCTGGATCTTTTCATGGTGGTTCCCAGAAATCACAAGGGACACTGGCACTGTGCGGTGGGTTACTGTAGCTATCAGCCTGCCATCTAGAGCATTAGCATTCAGTGGTTCAGCAAGAGGCTTGAGGGGGATTTGCAATTGTTTCACAAGTTCAACATCAATGAAATTGTCATCTGCTCCATAATCCACAAGAGCTAGAACCGGAAGTGTAACACCAGAACAGGTAAGAGAGGCAGACACACTCACTCGAGGAGGAGACCCGGGCTGAGAAGTAGTCTGGCTCACCAGGGTGCTCTCCCTCACTGGTGAGCCTGATCTTTTGGCATCTGGGGGCAGGAGGCAATAAAGTGTCCCATCTGGCCGCAGTAGAGGCAGAGCTTAGCCAGCATAAGTCGTTGGCGTTCTCCAGGAGTTAGGCGAGCTCGTCCCACCTGCATGGGCTCGTCCACCAAGACAGGTGGCGCTCCACTGGACCTTGGAAGGTTGACTGCAGAGCTTGAAGGGGGCTGAAACTGGGCAGGAGGGGGAGGGAGACTGGCAGTCGCTTGGGCCCTGCCTGTCCTCTCCCTATTTCTTTCCCTCAATCAATTATCAATCCTTATGGCAAGCGAAATTAATTCATCTAAAGAATCTGGTTCTTCTCGAGTAGCCAATTCATCCTTCATCTCCTCACAGAGCCCCTTAAGAAACACTGCTCTTAGAGCCCTGTCATCCCACCCACTCTCTGCGGCTAGGATACGAAAGTCAATGGAAAACGAAGCTACAGAGGAGGACCCTTGACGTAGGGACAGCAGCCGTTTATCGGCCTCCTGACCCTGATAGTCAAAAATCATGCGTAACTCAGAGGTAAAACCTTCATAAGACTCGAGAACCCAGGACTTTCCCTCCCACAAAGCTGTAGCCCACTGACCTGCTTTTCCTCTCAGTAAATTAATGATGTAGGCTATACGTGAGCGATCTGAAGTATAACTAGAGGGCTGTTGATCAAAAACCAAACTGCACTGTAACAGGAAATGGCCACAGGAACCAACATCACCAGAATAATGCTCAGGGGGAGGAACAAAAGGTTCCCTTGCAGGTAGAGGGGGGAGGGGTTGCACTTGAGGGTAATCTTGTCTACTCACTGCTGCTGGGGGTTGTGCAGGAGCAGCCTGGGAAGATAACTGAGAAGTAACAGAAGCCAGGTTGGCTCTCATCTCCTGAAGGGAACCCATGATGTCCGCCAGTAAACTGTCGTGCCTTCCTAGCATGACTCCTTGAGTTGAGAGGGCTTGCTGGAGAGCGTCCGGGTCCGCTGGGTCCATGGTGTTGGCCAGATTGTTCTGTTGTGTTGCGTTAAAGCTCTGGACCCAAATGCAGAAGACCAGACGTGGGCGTGAGTCAAACAGTCGGTTTATTGGGACAGAGGGACAATATGAAGGTAGATTGTGTGGCAGGGGGCAGGCAGGTCTGGGTACAGCAGCAGCGTAGGAGCAGGATCCTGGAGGCAGAATGGGAAACACAGGTGAGTTGGTACAAGCAATTTCACTGGTAACACTGATAAGTTCTAGTAGCACAGGCCGAACTACCATGTTACCATGGCGATCTACCCCGGTAAGAAGTGAACCAGCGTCGTAGGACGGAATACCCAGAGTTAACGCTTAAGTTACCTCGCTAAGCACAAATCCTGCTTCGTAGTACAGGCCCCAGGTGTAGCACCCTCAGATGTGGAGAAGGATGCCACGTGACCAATATCAATAAATAAATCACTGTCCACACTACAATCAGTTTCTGGTACTTTTATTAAGGAAATCCGGCTGGAGCTGTGCAGCGTGGGGGCTGCCGTGAGGTCCTCGTGGCCATCGGAGCGGTGGTTGCGCATGGCCGGCGCCGTCGAGAGGGCCGTGGAGGCCCGGGGGCAGGGGCTGAGGAGTACCCAGGGGGGTTCTCAGACGATCCGGGGGTCGGGCAGCCAGCAGGGTTCTTCGTCCTAAGGGGGTCATACACAGTGCTTTATTCCGTCTCTCTCCCTTACTCTCCACATTCACCTCTCCAACGTTTCGCCGTAGCTACTCCAGCGTCTCTGGGCATCAGCTCCTCCTTTTATCTCCACCCTCCTCGTTATGCCAACTCTCCCCAGCTGTGCCTTAGCCGCACAGGTGAGACCGCTTCCCTCATCAGAACTGCTTATCTGGTCCTCTGCGGAGGTAGAGCTTAAATGCCCCCCTGCTCTTGCATGCCAGGGCGCGATGTAAACACCATCGACCACTTGCCCTTATTCCCTTTTCCCCATCCTTACCCGGCGGGCACCACACAGGGTATTTATTAACGCCGAAGGTATGACTTTTAATACCTTTTAAAATACAGAGGCTCCTCTCTCTATTTAAACTGATAAGAACGGAGACGCTGTTCTGAGGTGATGTATTGTGGGGAGGTTTAGCTCAGGAGGTAGAGCGGGTTGGCTGGAAACCGCAAGATTGCCGGTTCGATCCCCGGCTCCTCCTAGCTGAGTGCCTGGTGTCCCTGAGCAAGACACCTCACCCCAATTACTCCTGACGAGCTGGCTGTCGCCCTGTGTGATTGACTCCATCGTCGGTGTGTGAATGGGTGAATGTCAGTTATGTACTGTAGAGCGCTTTGGACAAAAGTGCTATATAAATGAGGCCATTTACCATCATGCACCACCAGAGGTCAGTTTTCGGTCAGAGCTGCCACACAGTCAGAAACACATATTTTAAATGATTTAGCCACCCAGATAGCATACGGATGTGGGCCACTTCAGGCAACAATCCAGCACTGTAGGCATTCTTCTGGCCCGTACAAAACAGATGTGAGCCTAAACTGGCCCATGTGGTAAATGCTACATTCGGCCCTTATATCACAAAACAAATATGGCCCATCTTTGGCAAATACGTGGCAGAGTAGGGAATGGTTATTCTGTAAGTGAACCAAGGCTGGGCCACATATGGTTCAGCACACGTGGCCCACCTTTGCTGAAACACATTTGGGCACTTTTGGCCAAAAGACGGCAAGTTAGCATCAACTTATCTGGATGTGAGCCTAAAGTGGCCCACATATGAGAAAACGCACATGAGGGTGTTTTCTCAAAGTCCACCACCTTTGGTCCACCACTCTGGACCTTGCGCACCGCTCGGACCAGCTGCAGCCCCAACCCCGGCTCCAGCTCTCCGGTAAAGTTGCGCGTTTCACCACGGACACGGACCAACAGAGCCGGGGGGGGGGCTTAGGTGCACTACTGCTTGGCACGCTGCTGCTTTGTGCCGGACCCGGACGCCCAGGGCCCGTCAGCGTCACCCTCCTCACCGTCACCCTCCTCTATGCCCCAACGCATACAACCTGCCGTTATCCAGTGACATATACACAACAAGCAAAAGAGACTGCTAGTTATAATATAATACGATTTATTAAATCAGTATCACAATCAATAACACTGCAATTAACAAAGCCTTATTACCTAACTACCTAAATGCACACAAAGCTAAGCTAAACAAAGGTGTGTGTGTGTGTGTGTGGATGTGTGGGGGGAGGGAAGGTAATGTCGTGAGATGGTGGGGCCAGCCACTAGGTGGAGCTATTCCTCCTAGCCTTCACAGGCGGAACAGCTGAACGTAGAATAGAATAGAGAGAGAGAGAGAGAGAGAGAGAGAGTTGGCCAGGCACAGCCACTGGGTGGAGCTATTCCACCTAGCCTTCAGAGGCGGAAAAGCTGAACGTACGATTTGTGTGGGGGGGCGGTGTATATATATGTGTGTGTGTGTGTGTGTGTTTGTGTGTGTGTGTTAGCAGGAACAAAGAGGGGAGCAGGGAATGCGCGCGCAAGAGATCGGTCCTCACATTACACAAAGGGTCAGTAAGCGTGTTACCATCACACGGGAGCTCGTGAATGAACTGGCGTTTGTTCGGTGGGACCCCGGTCCTTTAACTGATAATAGATCGCTTACTGAGCTCGTGAATGTGTCCGGGGTTAAACCAAACACTGTTACAGAAATAAACAAAGCGGCGTGGGTACACAATCAACATTCGATTACAACAGTACAGAAAACAACGGACTCGGCCGTCTGTGGTCAAAACTTAAAGGGGACCTATTATGCTATTTTTCCACAAGTTAATATAAGTTATTGATGTCTCCAAACCTGGTCTTTGAATTCCTCAACTGGAAAAAACAATCAGAACATGTATTTCGGAGTGGATAACACTCCTCATTTTCGGCTTTTTTACCCCACTTTTTCAAACGGGTGATTCTGTCGGGGTGTAGCCTTATGCTAATGAGATGACCCTCGACCCCGCTCCTACTGAGGAAGTGGTTGTGTCTCTCCGCCCATGCTGTCCGCTTCCAGCTTGTTGCCATGGTTATGGTTCTACGCTACAAACCAACAGCGGTCCAGCCGAACTCCGACCGGACTCCGACCCAGAACTCGGACCAGCTCCTGTAGAAGTTCTATGCTGCGGATGCAGCAGGACGTTTCTGAATGGTTAGTTAACATGTCTGTGTAACGTTTTGAACGGTAACTCGATGTGTGTTAGCGTAGTTAGCGCTAAGCACAATGACGCTACCTGCGTTCTTTGCTCTATAAGTAGCGTATCTGTGAGCTATTTTTGCCACAACTAATATCGTTAGTAGTGCCGTGTTGTTGACAGTTCACAGTTGCATGTTTTCCAAATGGGGACGTAACATTATATTTAAACGGATGAAAACCCGCTGAAAACAGCGTCCTGTATGCGGGCAGTTTGTTTACATCACATTAACGGGATTAAAAACTTGATCTTCTACACATATAAAGATGTACAAGCAACAGGATTTGGCCAGTATCATGTCGTCCTCCAGAATTATGTGCTGAATTTGAATTATAGGCTGTCTGCTGTGTTTTATAAACGTGATTTGCTCCATCTCAACATTACGTGCTAAACTTACTGTTACAAAATTCAAACATGAGGTTTACACCTCAGCTTGTCAGCAAAGTCCATCAGGTTACCATATTAACAAGATTTGTTGTTGAAATGCTCAAATTCTGTACTATATTCATCTAGGTGACTAAGTGGGCCTTCAGACACCGAACATGTCTGCTGCATGGAGACACCACGGGTAATGTTACTGTCTGTTACACCAAGTTGTCTGTTGTGATCATTATTCACATAACATGACGATGATCATGATTCACACTAGGTAAGAAGACGGATGCAGCAGCTGGAGGAGGAAGAGGCTTGCATGGTGGGACATCCTGGTTGGAACTGTCTGTCTGAATGTTCTGTCTCCAAAACGCATGAAATATAGCTGGTTATGGTGCTTTACATGTAAGAGGAATACAGCAGTCTGTTGTTTGTTCATCAATTGTGTTTTATAAAAAATAAATCCCTCTATGCAACATATTATACAGTCTTCCTGGCCATTACTTCAGTAATATTAACCATGACACATTTTACAATTACTGTAAAGACTTTATTGTCAAATGAATCAGCAGTTGAAGTTCACAGTTATCTCAGAACACAAAGCAAACTGTTTGTGGCCGACTCTGCAGGGTCATATCAAGCTCTTCTGAAGTCAAGGAAGAGCTGCCCTCCAAAGTATCCTCCTCCTCTACCGGGTCCAGGCGAGCTCTCTTTGATGGTCTCCTTATTGGAGTGGTTGTGAAACAGGTCTGGAACCATGGCTGTGCCAACACCAAAGTCCTTGCAGGACACAGTAGCTGTAATAGAGTTGTATGGAGGAATGAAACCCATGATATCACATAATAGAAATACACATCTGCACAACTACTGGTAGTTGCTGTTAAACCTGATCTCAAGTAGGCTACATGTCAGGCTACACACCTTTACTTGGGTAAGGAGCCTGTAGTCCTCCTAGACAGGTGACTGCCAACAGTAGGGTCGCTGATGTGAGCTGCTGCTCTGTAAGCAGACAGACCGACAGACAGACAGACAGACAGAGTTTACAACTACATCTGAAATGTGGAACACGTTACTATTTCACTATAACTGATGTGGTGACGCACCAATAGCTCGTAAAATCCCTTCATTAGCGGTGCAAAAACAAACGTTTGGTGACGTCGTCTTTGCATCGGCGTGTATAAACAAACAGATCAGCTGCTGTCGCTGCCGCATTCAAGCTACAAAACGTTCCCAAGCAAACTGATGTCTAGCGTTATTTTACAGGTTTGGGCCCCGCAGTACTACGTATCATTAACGGTCCTCAATATCAATACAATGGAAGCTTTTAACGCAACACGCCGATGCTAACTTTAGCGCAACACGCCAATGCAACACACCAATGCTAAGAAAGCAACGGTAAACGGTAACACCGCATATTACATAATATTTAGTAACTTACCCCTTCTGTGTCTGTGGTTGGCTCTCAGACTGTCGGTACTGATCCAAACTTTAGCCTCAGGTTAGAGGCATATCCTGAGCTGTAGCGGCCCATGTTGTCAGAGCTCCTGTCGGTGAAGTGCGTTGCACACACAAACACACATTTACGGACGCGTGTGCGCACATTTCCATCGTAGATGCTCCGACGATGCCAGTAAATATCAGCAATTGGACTGCCAACTCACTTTCCGTTGATTTTGGCATTTTGGTTCACTGGTTTGTATGTACATCACACACTGACAGCCAACAGGTATGGGAATTATGTGGGCGGGACCACACAGGTGGAGCGATTCTAATGAGCCGAGATGACCCATATAAGGCACAGGAAAATTCGGTGCTGACGTCATTTAGTGGACATTCTGCAAACCGTTCTTTTATCGGGAGGATTTCTTTCAAACTGAGAAAGTGAAACAGGGAGATGGTGGTCTTTTCTGATACTGTGGGGACTTATTGTCACCCCAGGGACCCATTTTAGGGTGGAAAAACATGGAAAAGTCGATTTTTCATAATAGGGCCCCTTTAAGATCAAGCCATGAGATCAATGCGACCAAAATAAAAAGTATTATTTCACCACAAGGTGGCCGTCGAGTGCGGACCTGAACACACTTTAACCAATGAGAACCATTCTGCTGTAGCGGAGGTGTGGACAAGCCGGTTGCAGCCTCCATTTCGGCTTCACGGAGGGTCCGAACAAAAGCTTCCCACCACGCTCACACCGAATCTCCTATCGCCAAAATTGAAGAGATCAAGAAGTTTTCGACTTAAAAAGACAGGACAAGTTTGTCTACAAAACTGGAAAATTTACACGTGTGTAGTGTGTAAATTGTGGCCGGGAGGAGTTTGGAAAGAAAAAAAATCTGAAGTATTTTGGGCTGCTCTGCCACTCTGACGATGATGTCACCCACTCTAGCACGCGCAATACACACCCATTATAAACTCTGATGAGGTCTGAAAAAACCATAAAACATAAACTGTGATTATAGAAAAACTGTCAAAGATATGAAATAAAGTGAAACTAGTCGGAGTTCAAAGAGGATGATGTTAAAGAGGTTTTTAGGCTGATCTCCATAGGAATGCATTGAAAAAGAAATATGGAAAAGGCTGAATATATGAAAAAGTATGAAAGGCTGAAAAAATGTTGAAGATGTCCCGGAAAGAGCTGAAAAAGCTGAACATTTTGATAGCTGAATGGTTTTTGTAGCGGAAAGTATGCAGAAGCTAGAGGCTACCAAAAAAGGTACGGAAGAATAATAATAAAAAGAAAAAATAAACAAAATGGCCGAACAGGATAACATAGGTTGGAAATGCTTGAAAGCATTAAAGATATAATTGACGAGGAACAATCAGGTTTTATGCCTGGCAGAAATATATGTAATAACATCTGTTTAGTTTTGGACATGATTGATTATAAAGATTATACTCTAGATGATAGTTTTATTTTTTTTGTCGATTTTTATAAAGCATTTGATACAATAAGTCATCGATTTATGTTCAAAACTATACACAGCTTTGGTTTTGGTGAAAGGTTTTTAAAAGCAGTCCATACACTTTATAAAAATATATTCTTGTCACACAAATTATGGCTAAACACATAAAAAAAAGCTTCATTTAATGGTATCATGGCAGTAGATCGAGAATTTAAATTATCACAACTTGCTGACGATACTACAATTTTTTTATCGAATAAACATGAAGTTGCCAAATGCAGTCCAATGTATAGAGATGTTTTCCAAGGTATCGGGACTAAAAATAAATTTAGGTAAATCAGTGTTGTTTCCACTTAAAGAATGTGACTTGTTGGAGATAAATGGTATTCCTGTAAAGACTACATTCACATATTTGGGTATTGTGATTAATAAAAATGAAAAATTCCGCAACAACTCAAACCTCGACCCAATTGTTGAACAAATTAAAATGAAATTTAACATGTGGTTAATGAGAGATCTTTCATTAAATGGCCGAGTTTTACTTTCCAAGGCTGAAGGAGTGCACGAGCCGTTTATGTGTCTCAGACTTTGGGTTTGTGTAATACATATATAAAAAACTTTTTATATTTTATTGAATTTTATATGGAGAAATAAATGTAATTATCTAAAAAAGAGAGATATTATGTAACACAAGACAAAATGGAGGTATTACATAATACTTTTAAAATGAAATGTCTAACAAAATTAATTAATGAAGATGATAATATTTGGAATGCTTTTCCTAAATTCATTTTTAATTCATTTGGAGGTCTCAAATTCTTGCTAAAATGTGATTATAGCCCAGATAAATTACCTGTGAAGTTAGCCAATTTTCACAAGCAAGCTCTGCAGGCTTGGAAAATGTTGTACAAACACAATTTTTCACCTATAAACTATTACATTTGGAACAACAGGAGTATTCAATATAAAAATAGATCTTTGTATAACAAAAACTGGTTCAATAATGGTATTTTTTTAGTTTTACAACTCATGAAAACTAATGGTCAGTTATTACTTTATGAAGAATTTATTTCTAAATTTAGTATAGAAGTTACGTCAAAAGAGTATGATGTAATCTTTAATGCTATCCCCAGGAATGTGTTGCAACTTCTTTTTGGTTATACAACTTGATCATTATAGGGCAGCTCCTATAAACAATATTTTTCTGGGGAATGTTGATAACACAACTCACAAATGTACAAATAAATACATCAGGAATCTTTTGATAAATGTATCTATTCCTTCTGCTATTTTTTGGGGGGGAAGTCTCTTTATAAAGAAGTGAATTGGAAAAAAATGTGGTTGATTAGTAATACATTTTGTCTGAATAACAAGATCAAGGAAGTATCTTACAAAATTATACATAAAATATATCCAGCAAAAAAACACTAGAAAGATTTAAACTTGATATTGAGTATTCCTGTGATTTCTGTGGTTTGTTTGATGAATCTATAACACATTTATTTTTTCATTGTTTATATTGTCAAATGTTTTGGTTAAATGTACAAAAGTTTATTTAAAACAAAACTGGACATTCAATAGAACTACACGAAAAGGACATTTTGTTTTACTTTGAAAATAACAAAATGGAAAATGATTTTATTTTTTTGTACAACTTGTTTTATATTTAGGTAAATTTCACATACATAAAAAGAAATGGACTAACAGCCAACCAAATTTTACACTTTTTTTGCAGGGACTGTATCAATACAGCACCGACATCAATGGACTTCAATTACCAAAGGCTTGAAAAACAAACTCTATTTTGCATAAGTTTTTATTTAATTAATATGATTTTTTTTCCCTTTCTCTCTCTTTGTATATTTATACCTTTATTTATTTTCTCTCTTCCCCTGGCTTGACAGTTTTTGATATGTATAATAATTATTAATAAAGTTTTTTTTTTAATGGATGTTGTCAGCTTTTAGGCTCCGCGTTCTGCTGCTCCGCCTGCTCTCGTCTCCTTTCCAGGCGAGGCGTACCTCAACTCATCTTTTTTTTTTTTTTTTATGGCGTAGTTCATCTCCAACGAGCGATTGGGCCGAATAGTGCGTCACCATTAGGGCGGGACATCCTCCAGCTGTACTGCTCTGGATTGGCTGCTGCTCTTCAGACTGGGAATATTTTGAAAGTATCAGGGCGGGTACAGACCGTACGCAGTACGTTTCAGTGTGTTTGTCAAACTGACAAAACGGCTTGCTGATTGTTAGCCCATTCAAATTAACTTATTTACTTGGCGAAGTATTAAGTAGTTCTTTGTAATCCTGAATGGAACAGGAAGCAGAGGGAAACCTGTCTGCTGGGACGAGGACAACAGGGAACGAGATGGCGGACATCGTTGACTTGGATTCCTATGTGAACGTTGAGCTCGGCATGGAAAAAAACAACGTGATTTCTGAATTTGGATATAATAATGTGTCCGATATAACTCAAGGTCTGTGTCATATTTTTTTCTTTTTCTGTGATAACCACTTCAGCGGTAGCTAATGGCAATGTGTTCGCTAGCGTTGGCAGCGTTGGAAATAGTAAATTAAGAGCAGCCAATCTATACAAACAGGAAATCCCTGTAGCATCACAGTCTAGCCTAATACATTCCGTTTACTTTGTTATACAGTCAGTTAAGATATCCTTTCTAAATCGAAATGGGTCACGTAAGCGTAAGCATGCTAAAATTAGTTTTTCTCAATTAGTAATTACACAGTTGGCGAGTACTTCCTAATTTCTACCATGCAGAAACCGCCTAATCTGAAAAGTGAAGCCAAATCTGCAGTGCCTTAAACTGTCATTCTCTCTATAGGCCGGGGTGTCTCCTCCTGGTTGCAAAAAGCAGTCTGACTGCATGGAGGTCTCTGAGAAAATGATCACTTGATTAATTATCTCAGAAAGGCGCGCCCTCGCTACCGTCACTATCAGTGCAGTTAGCGTGGTGTAGTTTGGTGTTTTTCCATTACACAGTCACGGTACAGCACGGCACGGCCGATTTTGGGTGTTTTTCCATTACAACTAGTACCTCCATAGTAGGCGAATTCGACTTGATGTAGCCGCCTGCAGCGCGCTACCTAACGTGATGTATTGTGGGTTGAAAGTGATGCATGATGGCTAGAATTGTGTCCAACTTAGCAGCCGACTGCAAAGACGTCACAGGGTCGCGACCATATCACGTGACCCAAAACATCGCGGGAACACGTTTTTAAGAGCCGTTTCTTGCAGCGCTTGGCAACGCGGTCTACGGCGGCTGCAACCGGCTTGTCCACACCTCCGCTACACCGAAATGGTTCTCATTAGTTAAAAGTTCAATGACGTGTGTTCAGGTCCGCACTCGGCGGCCACCTTGTGGTGAAATGATTTATTGATTTGCCTTTTTATTTAGGTCGCTTTGATCTCATGGCTTGATCTAAAGTTCTGTGCATTGTGCTGTGAGTAGGCCTATTATATGTGAGGTCTGGTAAATACAAACATAGAATGATAATACAAACATAGAATGATATAGCCTACACATACATACATACATATACATACATATACATACATACATACATACATACATACATACATACATACATACATACACACATACACACACACTTTAACATATCCTCTTTGGTTTGCTGCTGTGTTCTACCGCTTGAGCACCATAATCACGTTGACTTTGTTGTCCGACTTGACGGCGTTTGGCTGCCGTCTCTTTTAGAGCCCGCCCCCTCAGACACCTGCAGCTCTCGTCTGCGTGGTAAGTCAAGTCAAGCCAAGCCAAGACCATCCCGAACAAGCCTAGTATCTCCTCGACGTGGGTGGGGTCGTCATACCACGGCTGCGAAACTGCCGTGACGTCACTTACGCTCGACGCACGCACAAAACCGGGAAGAAAACAATAACACCATCACCAACAATGGAGGACACCGAGGCGATCGTGTATTTGCTGCTCGCTCTGTGGCTTGTTGTCACACACAGAGCTAAAGAAGAGAGCCGGTTTTAAAAATGCCGGGGTTGAGTTGTGTTTACAGTCTGGTTGGAGGTCGCACTTATGTGACAACACTCGTTGGCCAATCCGTGTAAGGCAGTCGGCTGATGTCACGTTTTAGTGGAGCTTCCGCCCGCTTGGAACCAGGGCCGAGGCGTTACAAAAAAATTACCCTAACCCTAAGCCCAACCCTAGTGGAAATGCAAAAAAAAACGCGCCATGCCGTGCCGTGACTATGGAAAAGCCCTATAATAAGTAGTAAGATGACAATTCACTGCTTGCTTGCAAAAATTACAACATGGTAACGGCCAAAATTCCCATCTCAATGCTTCAAAACCGTCGTCCACAAACCACTTTGTGAAATCATAATGACTTCATCCATTCCTAATCTATATTCTATGATCTCTACATAAGAAGTAGTTTGTGCTGTGTTTTAATTTAGTGATGTGTAAATGTACACTCGCTAGACACTTGTATGTTTGAACTGCTTCTTCCTAGATCCCTGAAAGGTAATTAGAGAAAATAAATTAAATTCTATACCGCTTGTAATGTTTACGTTTCCCCCCCCAACAGCTCTGTTTCAGAATGAAGAGGAGGATGACAGTGATGATGATGACGACGATGACGACGACAGTGGCACAGACCATTTGAACTCTGAAAAGTCAGGGACTCAGCTGCAGAGACGTGAGCACCATGGAGGAGTGAATTTGAGTCTTCCTGACACCTTCCAGACCAGCCACCTGCTGTTCTATGAGAGGTTCAAGGCATACCAAGACTATATGCTCGGTATACTCAAGCGTTCTTATATATGCAGACTTGTGCAAAATAATTATCATAATTTTGAGTCATTCCTAATCTCAATCACTGTGTATATATTGGTTTGTAGGAGACTGTAAGCCATCCGAGGTACAGGCCTTCACAGCAGACTACCTGGAGAAGGTGGTGGAACCGTGTGATTGGTCAGCTCTGTGGTCTACTGATGTCTTTGATGTCCTGGTGGAGGTCAGAGTAACACGTTTTTTTTTTTAATTTCATCTTTTTATTTTGACCCCATTTGGCCCTATGTCGATCTTGAGTCAAAAAAAGATTTGGAAGAACTTGACTCCCAGATAATGTAGATGTCATTTAACAGGAGGGTGCAATCTCTGTTGGCTTGACTGACCTGTTGATATTCGCTGGTCGTAGTGATCAGTTAATTCCAGACAACGACGGAAAAGTGTTTTTTATGAGGCTAAAAAAAGGGTGAACTTCTTTTGAGTCTATCCACAGAGCAGTAGTTGATGGAAGCATACTCTGATCTGCTTTTTAGGTTGTTGTTGTTTTGTTTTTTTACAATACTTAGATTGAAATTTAACTTGTGACCGCTCATTGATCTGAGCTGTTCATGATTTCAGGTGTGTGATGTGGACTTGAAGGATCTGAAGGCATGTGTGAGGCTGGTGCTGCCTCTGCAGTGTGACACCAGAGGCTGTGAACTCACTGAGGAGGCCATGAAGTCTCTGCTGGAGGCCACTCAGCACAGAGTCGCTCTGCAGCAGCTCCACGTGGTGTACGATCAGTCTGGGGACTTTGATCAGACTGCCCTCGCTCTTGAGCACCTCAGGTGGGACTCCCGAGTTGATCCTGTGTCTTGAGTTCACTTGTTATTATGTGGGCACATTTTTTAAAAAGTCTGATAAAGTTTACTGGTCAGCAGTACTATCATGTCCTCTTCCCCTCTCTACTCTTTTATCTGCAGGTTTTTCTATATACACATCTGGAGGCAGTGGGATGAGGAAGATGAAGATGATGACTTCGACTACTTTGTTCGTTGTGTGGAACCTCGTCTCAGGCTGTGAGTCCACTTTGCGTCTGGGTGATTATGTAGAATTTGTCATGCTGTGTTTAAACGCAAAGTGAATTTTCTGCATGGTGCTATAGCACACAAATTCAATGCAGAATGTGAATAATCCTCCTGACGTTGCTGAATGAGAAATGAGGGAAACAAATGTTGTCTCCTGTGTCTGTGGCCCCCAGAGGTCTAGATAGTAGCACACATTAGTCCAGAGACCAGACCAGACTATGTGGAGAAACCAGAGACTGTCTGTGGTCCCCCAGAGGTCTACGATAATAGCTATTAGTCCAGAGACCAGACCAGAGGAACCAAAGACTGTCTGTGGTCCAAACGTCAAGGTCACTGCCGTATTTATGTCTAGATTAGCTTATTTAGAGTGTTGATGGATCAGCTAAAATGTTTGGTTTCCTGGCGTATCTGGTTCTTCATAACATGTACAAAGCCGCAATAGTGGTTATTTTAGCCATGATGGAGGAAACCTTGTTATTTCCCCCCTTCTCTCCAGTGCGTCAAGTGTGCATGAAGCAGATAAACACAAATTATCCCATGGTTAAACTTGTGTGAGTAATGCAAGTCTTCTCATTTTCCTGAATCTTATTAAAAAAAATGTGTCTTCTCTTAGCTACTATGACATCTTAGAAGACAGAGTTCCTGCAGGCCTGGTGGCAGAGTACCAGTCCTTACTTGAAACCTGCTCCCAGTGCTTCCAGGAGTTCTCTGTGCTACGTAGCGCCCTGAGCAGTGACTCGGACTCAGAGCTGGACAATGTGTCCATGGTGGAGGGTCTGAAGCTTAACGACCAGCTGGAGACATTCAAACGCAAGCTGCACATCATCGAGAACCCCTTGTTGAGGTAAGGGGTCTAGAGAGATTCTAAACCATTGCCACTACTTCCTCTCTGTCCCTCTTGTTCAACCCTATCTCAATGTCTTTGTCGTTCTTTACCTTCCAGGTATGTGCTGGGCTACAGAGGTAACGCCAGGCAACAATGTGTGGAAAGCCGTGGGCTCAGAGCATCTGGTGTGAAGGTGGTCCATGTGGTCACAGCGTCCTGCAGTACCATCCAGCTGCAGTCCCTCCTCAGTGACAGACTGCTGCCTCTGTGTTCCTCTGAGGACACTGAGATTCAGGTGAGTACCACGCACACACATTCTCAGCTACCCAGTAGTGGGCCACAGTGCTACAGTGCCTTGAAAAAGTATTCATACCCCTTGAACTTTTTTACATTTTGTCACTCTACAACCACAAACTTAAATGTATTTTATTGAGATTTTATGTGATAGACCAACACAAAGTAACACATAATTGTGAAGTGGAATGAAAATGATACATGGTTTACAAAAATTTAAGCAAATAAAGATCTGAAAAGTGTGGTGTGCATTTGTATTCAGCCCCCTCTACTCTGATACCCCTAAATAAAATGCAGTGCAATCAGTTGCCTTCAGAAGTCACCTAATTAGTTAATAGAGTCCACCTGTGTGTAATTAAGTATCAGTATAAATACAACTGTTCTGTGAAGGCCTCAGTGCTTTGTTAGAGAACACTAGTCAACAAAGAGCATCATGAAGACCAAGGAACTCACCAGACATGTCAGGGAAAAAGTTGTGGAGAAGTTTAAAGCAGGGTTAGGTTATAAAAAAATATCCAAAGCTTTGAACATCTCAAGGAGCACTGTTCAATCCATCATCCAAAAATGGAAGAAGTATGCCACAACTGCTAACCTACCAAGACGTGGCCGTCCACCTAAACTGACAGACCGAGCGAGGAGAGCACTGGTGAGAGAAGCTGCCAAGAGGCCCATAGTCACTCTGGAGGAGTTGCAGAAATCCACAGCTCGGGTGGGAGAATCTGTCCACAGGACAACTATAAGTTGTGTACTCCACAAATCTGGCCTTTATGGAAGAGTAGCAAGTAGAAAGCCATTGTTGCAAATCAGACATAAGAAGTCCCGTATGCAATTTGCCACAAGCCATGTTGGGGACACAGCAAACATGTGGAAGAAGGTGCTCTGGTCAGATGAGACCAAAGTTGAACTTTTTGGCCTGAATGCAAAGCGCTATGTGTGGCGGAAAAGTAACACTGCTCATCACCCTGAACACACCATCCCCACTGTGAAACATGGTGGTGGCAGCCTCATGCTGTGGGGATGCTTTTCTTCAGCAGGGCCAGGGAAACTGGTCAGAGTTGATGGGAGGATGGATGGAGCTAAATACAGGGCAATCCTGGAAGAAAACCTGTTGGAGGCTGCAAAAGACTTGAGACTGGGAAGGAGATTCACCTTCCAGCAAGACAATGACCCTAAACATACAGCCAGAGCTACAATGGAATGGTTTAAAACAAAGAATATTCATGTGTTAGAATGGCCCAGTCAAAGTCCAGACCTAAATCCCATTGAGCATCTGTGGCAAGACTTGAAAGTTTCTGTTCACAGATGCTCTCCATCCAATCTGGCTGAGCTTGAGCTATTTTGCAAAGAAGAATGGGCAAAAATTTCAGTCTCTAGATGTGCAAAGCTGGTAGAGACATACCCCAAAAGACTTGCAGCTGTAATTGCAACGAAAGATGGCTCTACAAAGTATTGACACGGGGGCTGAATACAAATGCACACCACACTTTTCAGATTTTTATTCGCTTACATTTTTGTGAACCATGTATCATTTTCGTTCCACTTCACAATTATGTGTTACTTTGTGTTGGTCTATAACATAAAATCTCAATAAAATACATTTAAGTTTGTGGTTGTAGAGTGACAAAATGTGAAAAAGTTCAAGGGGTATGAATACTTTTTCAAGGCACTGTATATTGTGGACTATATCGGGAGCTCATCTGTAAAATGAAAATAAACTTTAGGACACTACTCTGGTCAATTTCTCTACTTCGTTAATTATGTCACTGCTGTCACACAATTAAATTTGTCAGATCAAAGGTTGACCATCCATAAAAACAAAAGGAGCACTATACACTGCCATCGTCATTGAGCAGGCAATATGTATATTTTCCCATATTAATAAATGAATCAAAGTACTTTGTGACCATCTGTGTAATGATGCTCTATTTCATAGATTTGTCTCATCTAGGGATGTTAACTGGTGACCGTTTGACCGGTGGTTGACCGTATCAACATTACGATTTAAACCTGTCGGTAGTCCATTTAAAGAAAAAAAAAAACAGGTCAGCGTGGACTGTGGAGTGTTTGTTGTCTCAATTCACACAAAATATGATCGGAAGAGGTGACTTATTGGAAGTTGGACAGACACAGCGTCTCCCACTGTATAATTTTTCTGTCTTAATTATTCCTGCATGCGAGGTGCAGAGAATGTGATCTCAATTATTATACAGTAGTAGACTACACGCTACGTGACTAGGAGTAGACTACAAGACTACAGTTTGCCATCTCATTACAAGATCTTTTTTTGTGTGAAGTGAACAAATGATCCCTCACACACAATTTTTCATAAATCGCATGTTTATACTTAATAGCCCAAATAAAAACATTTTGCGCAAGGCCACACAGGGTTGGTTCGGATCTCACAACAAAGTTAACGAAATAGAGAATAATAATTATACAAAAAAGAGAGTTGTTCTGTCCGTTGTTAGAAGGCACACAGTGAGTTAGACCAGCATTGGCAGGTACGTCTTTTACTCATTCCGAAGTTGCCATAATAATACATTCAAACATACCCACTCTTACTCTTTAGAGTAAATAAATAAATGAATAAATACATAAATAAATACTTCATTCACATGAGCACATCTCCAAACTGCAGTGTCTGGTTTTCCACAGAACACAACACCTGATTAAAACACCAAACCTGCTGGAAAGTGTCCAGGGGCCTCATTTATAGAGCTTGCGTACGCACAACGGGGCTGGAAACGTGCGTGCGCCACTTTCCACGCAAAAGTTGTGATCTATAAAAAACAAACTTGACGGGAAAGTGTGCGTACCCGTAAGCAAACTCTGAGGCATGCGTATGCACATTCTGGACACTGGAAGGGAATCAGCAGTAAACGTGAGAAGAACTATATATTTTTGATGACTCGCACACATTTAATTACACTCCATATCATACGTTAGATCTGCGTTATCATGATGAACTCCAGCAATGTTTTTGACGCTTTTAATGAGTGATAGTTTTTTTCATATTAACACCTTCTTTTAAAATCTGACTTGTATCTTAAATCAAAAATAATTTTGAAGTATTGAATCAGCGCTGTCACTGCAGGAGGAGGAGACGGCCCAAATGCATGTAATACAGTATACAATAAATACCTTCCATTAGATCCCTGCAGAACACAGCGGGAATAACTAAATATTCTCCTTATTTATCATCAACGCTCCATGTTAGGAGCAGAAAGATGTCATTTACCTTCAGATCACCGTCCGCTCCGTCCCACTGACGCCGTGGACAGCAGCAGCAATGTGTTGCCACTCGCACTGCGTCTTTTTATTCGTGATCCCGCTGCTGTAACCACTAAATTAAATTATTTTCCCGGCCTACACCTCCCCAACAAGTGTCTCTTTTATGAAATAAAACCAAAGTTATTCACAGTGTCAGTTAAAATGTCAACATGAGCTCTGAGTTTGTGGAGCAGAGGCTCGATGGCTACAGAATATAACATCCCAGAGAGAGAGGAGCCCTGCCTTAAGCCCAAGTTATGCTTCCGCGTCGACACAACGCAAGGGGGCTTGCGGACCCCTTACGTCCAACGCAAGGGCCTGACGTGCACCTCCCAAAAATCCTAGACGCTCGTCGAGGCGACGCAACACCAACGCAGCGGCATTGGCTGTGATTGGTCCGCTAACAACATCCGCTGGAGACCGCTATCCGGTTTCCACTCATAAACACCGCCATTTAAACTTTTAAAAGGCTACTTTTATTGTTTGCACCTCGTTTTATTGTTTGCACCTTGTCGCTTTTGCACAAAGAAATAAAACACCAAGTTCTGAAAAATAGTGGATGTTTAAAGCCGGAAAGTAAACAAATAGGCTATAACGAGTCTCGGTCGGTCAGTCTTTACAATAAACATAGCGCCCTTTACCGGTGTGGCATTGAATTGCATTTCGACACGTAAACCCAACGCAGAAACATCACGGTCTCCAAGCAACTGCGTGGCCGTTGCATGATCACTACGCGGAAGCATAATCAGGGCTTTACCCTCTCTGGATCTCAAATGGTGCGCTCAGCCCGCCGTTAATTTTCAGAACGCTTGCGATATCACTATAGAGAACCCGGACCATGGCTATGAAGCCCGGTCAAAAGCCTTTTCTTGGTCTATTGAAATCAGACCAGTCTCTATACCCAATGAACTGGAGAGCTCCAAAACGTCTCGAATTAAAATGATGTTGTCACTAGGGGTGTCACGATTTCGATTTTTCATCGAAATCGATCGAAATTACGTCACGATCTCGAGCATCGAAGTCAAAGAGAGGATCGACGATCCCCCCTCCCCCCGTGTGCAAAGCTACGCACACTACGCAAAGTTACGCAAATGACGCAGCACATTGTAGCCGACGCCGCTAGTTACCTATCCTGCAGGTTATGACACGATGGCGAGTGCAGATGAAAGAGGAGACGCGGCACCGGAGCTTGAAGCAGCTCCTGCTTCACTTAAATCACATGTATGGAAATACTTTGCGTTCCCGGTGAGTTATGTCGACGACGTTCGCGTTGTTGACAAGAAGACCACAGTGTGTAAGATATGCTATGCGCGTGTACCATACCCGGCCACGGGAAACACTACGAACATGGCAGGACACATTCGCCGGCATCACAAAGATGTAGATTTGACAGCTGGGAAAGCACCATCACTGGTCCAGCCAACTATTCAATCCTCGTTTGCAATAAAACTTCCACAGACCTCAGCTCGCGCAAAAGCTATAACTAGCGCTATAGGGCTATTTATAGCAGCAGACCTGCAGCCTTACTCGGTGGTGGAAAACACGGGATTTAAACATTTAATTAGCGTACTTGAGCCACGCTACAGTATGCCCTCTGTGACCTCTCATTGTTTGTTTTTGTTGTTGAAAACAAGATTGTTACTTTTATATTGCAAATAAATAATTTAAATTTGACCATTAGTGCCTAATGTGATACATTATGGAAATTGCATCACTTATATGTAGCCCAACTTTTGAAATAAGATTTACTGTACAAAATTTGATGAATAAAACCAATGATCGTAGACTAGACTAGTCTGAAAATGGCATAGGCATCTGTGCTGTAAGAAAAAGAAAAAAATCGAGAATCGAATCGAATCGTGACCCTAAAATCGAAAATCAAATCGAATCGAGTATTTGGAGAATCGTGACACCCCTAGTTGTCACTGATGAGCCTGCCAGGCACACAGTAGGTCTGGTCAGGGTGATGATGGATGCCATCACCTCTCTCAGTCTAAGGGCCAGAGCTTTGGACAGGATCTTATAATCTGTGCACAGCAATGAGACCAGCCTCCAGTTTTTAAGCTCCTGCAGGTCTCCCTTTTTTGGCAGTAGGGTCATCGCTGCCCTCTTGCAGCTCAGAGGCAGTTTGCCGGTCTTCAGGCTTCTATTTATGACCTCAAGCAGATGTGGTCCTATTATGTACCAGAAAGACTTGTAAAAGTCAGCAGGAAGGCCGTCCATGCCTGGAGCTCTGCCGCTCTGCAGGCTCATGGTGGCAGTGTGGAGCTCCTGCAGCGTCACCTCTGCTGCCAGTCTGCTGTTGTCAGCCTCGCTGACCTGATGGAGACCGCTGAGGAAGCTGCTGTGCACATCTGGATTATGTGTCCACTCACTCTTAAACAAGTTTCTGTAAAACTCGGCAGCATACTTCCTGATCTCAGATGAGTCTGAGACTTGGGAGCCGCTACCCGTTTGTAAAGAATGAATGGTCTTCCTTTGTCCATTTTTCCGCTCCAGCCCAAAGAAGAAGCGAGATGGGGCGTCCATCAGGGTGATGTTCAGGAACCTAGACCTGACCAGAGCCCCCTGTGCTGAGATGCCCAGCAGGTTGGCTATGGCCGACTTTTTTGACTTGAGGGAGTCTAAAGGCGAGTCCACACCGGACCGAAAATCGGCGTCTTTGAGAGAGTCGGCGTCCGTGACATGAGTCTGCTTGGTGTGGTCGCTCGAATCGGCCCACGTCGGCGTTCATTTCAGCCGATTCAAATGTGTAATCCGCCATGCGAGTCGGTCACTCTTTTACCATTCTGATTGGTGGAGGCTCGCAACTTGACTAGCGAATCAGTGAAGCCCGGAAGTGACGATGGTAAACATACCAGATAATGACTGGATGGAATCGAAGAAGGTGGTCTAGAGAGGACCGCCTACTTCCGGTTTTCGTGTTTTTTGGCCCACAATACAGATTAGCGCCGCCTGTTGTTTTGGAGACATTACATCTCGCGCAAGCGCGGAACGTATGGCGTCGGCTGTAGTTCCGTAGGTGTGAACCGCCCATGTCGTTGTTCGAGTCGCCTTAAAAGCCCTCGAATTGCTGTAGAGTCTGCTAATGTCTGCAGCTCCACCACCTGCGTCTCCAGATCTTTCATGGACTGGGTTATGTCTGTAGTGACACCACGAGTGAACTGCTGGCAGAGCTGTTTTATTTAGGGATCGACCGATATGGATTTTTTAGGGCCGATGCCGATACCAATTTTTTGATCATCAGTCTTGGCTGATGACCGATACGGCCTGCCGATTTTCTTGAGCCGATATTTGGAGCTGATACTAGTTTTGCTCCCTCAATTAACATGTTAAAAATTACACTGATAACAAATGTTACGAGTCTCAATTTAAAAAGGAATATTTATTGAACTTAAAAAAGGTGAGGTAGAACAAGAACAAGTAGTAGATTAACAATATTTATATTAACAACAGGTGAGGTAGAACAAGTAAAGTGCTGAAAAAGTGTCAGCCAGTGCTGCAGGAGTCGTCTCGCTGAAATGCTGCCACACTGGATTGGTTTTCTGAGTCTCTGCCATTTCTTTAAAAAGAATAAACAAAAGCACATATCAGTGTCAATCTCTGGTGCAATCATCTTACATTCATATCACCCACATTATGGTTAACATATGGTTAACTTTGCAAGGGGGAAAGGCTTCCACATCTACAACACAGTCTTGATGCATTGCTTGCTGACATATTATGAAACAGATATAATCAGATCACTAAATTACTTTTGTTTTGTCAACACATTTTAATACTTAACGAAAACAATAAACCTGAAAATAGCCATCGAAATAAAATGCTTGATTTGTAAGTTAAGACTGCCATCAACAAAGTATAAAAACATTCTCTCAGAGTTAAGACTCTCCTTCAGTCAGCTCATATATGGCTGTGGGACGCGTGTGATCGAGTGGGACACGGACACACACACACACACACCCCTCCCCTCTGTGCTCCTCCGAGCTCTTATCGTTCTCCCCTCGCAGCCTCCCTCTTATTTTACGAAAATAGTTCACCGAAACGTGTTTATAATAAATAAATAAGCTATGCAGTTGCTGAATCTGTCTTTATTATTTATTTTATTTAGATCGACAACGCTCAGTGTAAAAGATTATCGAGAGCTTGCGGGAGGAGGCGGCGGCGTCTCTCGACACTCGCCGCGACGGCATGCACGGCTTCTTACATAGACAATGAATGGGAACGTCCCGCTCCGGTAAAAGTAAACAGGACGGCGTTTAGTTTCCCGGCGTGTCCGGGACTTCCACAACATGTACAAAGCTGTAATAGTGTTTATTACGGCCATGAATGATGACACGTGTAAATGCTGCGGGTGCCGGTCGGATTTCTCTCTCACCCCGACTGCAGTACGTCCAGGATCCCAAACTGCTCGCCGATCACTCGCCAAATCCCCCCTCCCCTCCTCCCCGCTGACGCCGCAGCCTCTGCCAAAATCCCACTCTGAACTCAGTAAAACACTTGAGAGCCTTGGTTTTATCATAGTTTCAAGCAAAACGGAGCATGTTTTTGACATTGAGTGTTGCACAAGGCAACATTTCAGCTCAGCTAAACAGTTAAAGAAAGTTTAAAACTCACCGTTGTTTTGAAGACCATGCTCTCATTACTGCGGGGGAGGGGAATGTCCGGGCTTGTGTCAGCGCTACCAAGCAACACGCAGCTGCCTGCGGCGCCTGACTGTAAATGCCGGGAAAAACGATCGGCCAAAACAGCAGTCCGCATCGGCTGATACCGATACGTTCAAAAAACGTATCAGTCACTTAAAATGTTTAAAAAGGCTACCCTGTCCAATGTAGACATTTAAAAACACAAGTTTAACATTTTCAAACACAGCTTTAACTTTCAATAAAACACCTGGAATGACTTCATCAACAGTAGCCTAAAAGAGGCAGGTAAAAAGCTCTGAGCAAATAAAATCCCCACTCCTCCACTCAGACTGGACCTGTGGCTTAAAATCACTAACGCAAGTCAAAATAGTTTTGGCTCACTGAAAGATGACTACAAAAATGAACGTGTCTGTCCTTTTGGTTGTTTAACACGGCTGAAAATCATCATCTATTAATGGCGTTCCCGCTCCTGCCCGCTCCCGTTGATTTTTATTCCCATCCCGTCCCAATCACGGGATTAATAAAACTTTGACTCCCATCCCGCGGGAATCCCACGGAAATCACGTGACCTGCGGGAATCCCACGGGAATCACGTGACCCGCGGGAATTCCCGAAAAATGTCATGCCCTAGCGGGCATCCCCCGGGCCGCAGCAGCACCGCATTTTAATCTGATCAGTTAACCGGTTAATGAGGCTCGGTGGTCGGTCAAAAATATTTTTAGTTTTGGCCATCCCTAGTCTCATCACACTGCTCTCTTGTCTGTCTGTCATTTTTCCTTCAGAGCAATGCATGATGATATCTAATACTCAGTTATTGACCAACACTTTCACACTACTTGTCAAGATGAATTGTGGGATACTTTGAGTCCATTATATAGGGTAAAATAATTCTCACTATACATTCAGACAGAACTACAATATGGAGAACTCTGAGTAGTGTGCGATTTTACACTTTAAATACAGTATTCTGTCGAACTTTACTTATGTGCACTAGATTATATCATACTACCTCAACAGCAGATACTCTACTCTACCGTATGTTTTATATACATACATTATGTTCATACATTACTTATATTTAGTGGCATTATTTTATACTTTATATTTTTATACTTATTTGACTCTTTCTTTCTTCTCTTTCTCTTATAAAGCAGCTGCAGCTAAGTATTCTGATTCAGGTTTCCACAGATATTTATGGACAAATATAAATAAATGCAAATGTGGTCACAAACTACAGATAACCTACAGATCGCGTCTAACGGGATGTAACTTTTTCTATGACTTCCTGTCAAATCTTCGAAGGCCGATGGAAACTGGTGGACTGGAGCGCAGCTTTTAGGCTCCACCTCCTGTTGCTCCGCCTGCTCTCGTCTACTTTCCAGGCGAGGCGCAGGTCATCTCCAACAAGCCTATTGGCTGCTGTTGATAGGTTAAGTCCCACCCCTTCCTGTGTTCCCATGGGACCTTATTTCAGGAAAAATATTAACAGTAGTCAACGGAGGGATACAAATGCTTTTTTGGTCCTGTTTGAATTTCACCATAAATTACTAATATGATGTTTGTCAATGTAAAAGATAATGTTTCAAGTCCAGGAAGTCTCGTAGGTTTGTCGTCGTATAATTAACGGCTCAGTGAACTACATCTCTGGTCTCGCACAACGTACAGCACCAACACACCCCGTTAACTTAGCTACGTTCCATCACTAATGTAACATTATCTTAGCTGATGTGTTTCATCCAGCGACTCTTTTTATCAGCATGAAGGGAAAGAAGGAGAGAAGCCTGTTGTTAGTGTGAGTAATGTTACATCCCCCCCAACACACAAAATAATAATAAAAATAATGGATTGGATTTGTATGGCGTTTTTCAAGACACTCAAAGCGCTCTGACAGGGTTTCAGGTTCCATCCATTCAACAACCACAGCTGCCCTGGGGCATACTGACGACCCGCTCTACCACCTGAGCCACAGTCGCCCCAAAGAGAGACCTGTTGTTGGTGTGAGTAAGGTTACATCCTGGTACCTAACACACAGAGAGACCTGTTGTTAGTGTGAGTAACGTTACATCCTGGTATCCAACACACACAGAGAGACCTGTTGTTAGTGTGAGTAACATTACATCCTGGTACCCAACACACAGAGAGAGACCTGTAGTTGGTGTGAGTAACGTTACATCCTGGTACCCAACACACAGAGAGACCTGTTGTTAGTGTGAGTAACGTTACATCCTGATACCCAACACACAGAAAGACCTGTTGTTAGTGTGAGTAACGTTAGTGTGCATGTGCGTGCGTGCGTGCGTGCGTGCGTGTGCGTGTGTGTGTGTGTGTGTGTGTGTGTGTGTGTGTGTGTGTGTGTGTGTGTGTGTGTGTGTGTTAGTTCTACAGAGACCTGGCGTCTGCAGTGGAAATGTGTCATCAGGGTGACGTGGTCATTGTTCTCCCAGGGATCTACAGCATCAGCACCTCCATCTGCCTGCCAGACTCCATCACTATAGAAGGTAAGTAGCTATTTAGTGGTAAATAAGATGAGATGTTATTCATCCCACAGTGGGGACAAAGAGGATAGCGCTTCTCCATCTGGCAATCTGATGGACGAGTCTGGGTTTGGCGGTTGCCAGGACAACGGTACTTGTCTGACTGCATTGTGCCACGTGTAAAGTTTGGTGGAGGTGGGATTATGGTGTGGGGTTGTTTTTCGGGACCTGGGCTTGGCCCCTTAGTTCCAGTGGAAGTGGAAGGAACTCTGAATGCTTCAGCATATACCAAGAGATGTTGGACTATTCCATGCTCCCAACTTTGTGGGAACAGTTTGGGGATGGCCCCTTCCTGTTCCAACATGACTGTGCACCAGTGCACAAAGCAAGGTTCGAAAAGACATGGATGAGAGAGTGTGTGGATGAACTTGACTGGCCTGCACAGAGTCCGGACCTCAACCCAATAGAACACCTTTGGGATGAATTAGAGTGGAGAGTGAGAGCCAGGCCTTCCCGTCCAACATCAGTGTGTGACCTCACAAATACGCTTCTGGAAGAATGGTCAAAAAGTCCCATAAAACACTCATAACTTTGTGGAAAGCCTTCCAGAATTGTTGACGCTGTTATACATTTACATTTAGGTCATTTAGCAGACGCTTTTGTCCAAAGCGACTTACAATAAGTACATTTGTCAAAAAGAACAAAGAAACCACAACGTATCATTGCCGATAAAGTAAGAGCTAAAAATAGAACATGTGTTAGGACTTCATCTGAGTAAAGTAGTACCTTAAGAGCAACAGTGCTATGATCAGAGTGCTATAGGTAAGGGTTTTTCTTTTGGGGGGGGGGGGGGGGGTGTTAGTGGGTGATGCTAGATGTGATGTAGAGTCGATGTGAAGTCTGAACAGGTGAGTCTTGAGCTTTTTTAGGAAGATGGCAAATGACTCTGCTGTCCTGACATTAGTCGGGAGTTCGTTCCACCACTGAGGCGCCAGAACAGAGAATAGTCTGGACTTTGCTGAGCGACATTTGTTTGATTTCAGCGATGGTGGTACCAGCCGGCCAGCTGAAGTAGAGGAGCGAAGTGCTCGCTTCGGGGCATGAGGTTTGACCAGTGTTTGAATGTAGATGGGTGCCGTTCCATTGATGGCCCTGAAGGCCAGTGCCATCGTCTTGAATTGGATGCGTGCTGCAACAGGGAGCCAGTGGAGGTCACGGAGGAGGGGGGTCACATGGGAGAATTTGGGTAGATTGAAGATAAGGCGTGCTGCAGCGTTCTGGATACGCTGCAATGGTTTAATCGCAGAGGCCAGGAGTCCGGCCAGGAGAGAGTTGCAGTAGTCAATGCGGGAGATAACCAGTTCTTGGACCAGGAGTTGCGTTGCATCCTTTGTGAGGAAGGTCCGAATCCTGCGGATATTGTAGAGGGCAAATCTGCAGGATCGGGCCAGAGCAGTGATGTTGGGGGTGCAGGATAGTTGGTCATCGAGGATTGTGATGCCCTCGACAGTGACCGACAGGTCCATGCGAGGGCAGTCTTTCCCTGGGATGAAGAGGAGTTCGGTTTTATTCAGGTTAAGCTTGAGGTGATGTGCAGTTGTCCAGACAGAGATGTCAGCCAGACAGTCAGTGATGCGAGTTGCAATGTGAGTGTCAGAGGTTGGGGGAAAAGAGAGGAACAGCTGGTTGTCATCTGCGTAGCAATGGTAGGAGAATCCATGCGATGTAATAACAAAACTAGGGTTACACGGTATACCGGTACTAATTTGGTACCGGGGTACTGAGGTATTTAAAACGATACTATATTGCTTTTGGACGGGACCGGTACTTGCAGCGCCGCCGGCAGCGGCCGCAACAGCGCAGCGTACTCGCCACGTGACGTCACTGCGTTGTAACTACAGCTGAGAGGACGAGCAGCAAGCCGGAGTTTGGGGAGAAAAAAAGAAAAAGCAAGCAAGCCGGAGGAAACAGCTAGCAAGTTAGCGAGCAGCGTGGACTGGAGCGACAAACGGAGCAGTAGGAAAGCTTGGAGAGAGATGTTGGAGAGAGAGACAGAGAGAGAGGGGGAGAGAGCGAGAGAGAGGAGCACAGAGAGGAGACTGGCTGCTGCAACCGTCACCACACCGCAACTTGTGGACAAACCAGCGGCGCAAAGTGCTATATGGCCGTCCTTTTAGCTAAAAACAAATGCACAAGGCGAGGCAGTTAACGCCGATGCACCATTGTGTAAGCGGTGTTTCAAAACATGCATGGCTAATAGGGATGGGTAAAAATATCGATTCAGCAATGCATTGCGATTCTTTTCCCCGCAATTCAATATCGATTCAGCAATCTTCTGAATCGATTCAGGCCCCTGGCCAGTGGGGGCGCTGTCACCGACACCCTCGTGTGATTCGTGCTGTACGGACGGGGGCCGCACTAGACCAAACCATTACAATATGGGGACCGGAGTGAGTACACACCGGCTGTGGAAGCGCCGCGAATAGGCGCGTAGCGGAGCCCGCTTCCTTAAGCGATAGTGTCTTTCACACCAGACACAGAGCGCCGCGAATAGGCGCGGCCGTCCCGCGCCCTGAAGCGATCGTTTCGGCGTCTGCTCTCTTTTTTGCGTGTCCCGCGAGCGAACACGTCGGTTCTGGCAGTAAATCACACAGTAGCTGTGTCCCAATTCAGGGTCTTCAGCCACAGCTAAAGAAAGACAATCTGGCCAATTTTCAAAATAAAAGCAATTTTCAAAATAAAATACCGCCAAATTCTCAAATTTTTCGCCAGGCCCTATAGACTCTCCAATTTTCGTTAGTTTTTTTTCAGGCTCAGACCCTCAAAACGCAGGTCGAATGCGTGAAAGAATAATAAAAAACATTACAGATACAATAGGGCTTCGCAGCCCGACGTTGTCGGCGCTCGGGCCCTAATTAAAACTGCCAAGCAGTGTCATGACGGGCCCTCGCTCATATGCGGTCGTGGAGTGCCTGCGGTCACAGGGCAGTGTCGTGGACGCTGCCCTTGGAGCGGCCGCCTCTCCTGGCGCAAGTCCAGAACAAGCGATTGACACTGAATGGCATCCGTCTGTCACGTGCGGTCGTGGAGTGCCTGCATACACGCGGCAGCGTGGCAGCCGCCTACACGTGCAGCGGCCACCTCCTCGTGGCGGCAGCTTAGACACAAGCGATTGACATTCAAAGCCATTTGTCTGTCACATACACACATGTTCATGCCTTCCTGACATCTCTCCTCCTCCCCCCAGTGTGTCCTCTCCTCCTCCCCCTGTGTCTTCTTTGCAAGCTGTAATGACAGGAATTAGTTATAAAAATAATCAGGTGTGGCTTTAACTTGGAAAAAGTCACAAAATCAATGACATTTCCTGTTGCCAGTAGGTGGCGCTCTGACAGAGTGAATGTCAAAGTGCAGATGTGTTCAGGAAGCAACTCTAATCAAGTGTGCAAAGTTTGAAGCAGCTCTGAGAACAAACACTGAAGTTATAATAGTTTGGATGTTAATGAGAGTTCAGCTGACAGCTGTGTGAGATGCATCTGAAGTGTGCCATCTCTCCTCCTCTCTGTGTCCAGGCTGAAATGAGAGGAATTTAAAAAAAGGAATTAAAAGTGGCATGACTGTTGATCTGGTGTGAAGCAGACTGCAGCTGCATGTGAGATTCACAGCTCTGTGTCACTGAGTGATCTCTCTCTGTCTCCATCTGGTGGTCGCTGTGTGCCTGTGTCTCTCCCCCCTATGTGTCCTAAGTGAGAAACTGGCTGAATTACACACTTGGCTAAAAACATTTTTTTCCCTACTTTATGATAACTTTAGGTGGTGGGTCCAAGAGGCTTTTTTGTACATCTCCACTTGAGCTATCTAGGAAAAAATAGTTCATGCGTCTACTCCCTACCTAGTGGGGGGGCTGTTGCTCAGAAAAAGGGTCTAAAATCAGTCACATTTCATGTCGCCATTAGGTGGCGCTCTACCCGTGAGTTAAAATTGCAGTGCTGTTGTGTTCAGGACGTGACTCTTAACAAGCATGAATATTTTGGAGCAGATCGGAGTAGAAATGGTGAAGTTATAACAGTTTTGATGCCAATGGCGAAGGATGAAAATAGTAGCGCAGTCATGGCGTCACTGTGGCCACGCCCCTAAATATTCTGGACATCTTTTACTTGTTTATTCTCCTTTAGGCCTTTCCAACAACATATCCAATTTTGGTATTGATCGGAGCAACGGTATAATCAGTTTTTGATTTTGTGTGACCCCTGTGAATGGCCAAAAACAGGCAAAAAAAAAGTGGCAAACATTACTCGATTTGGATGAAACTTGACAGGCATGTTCTTTGAGGCGATCGCAACATAGGTTTCGAGTTTCGTAATTTTAGGGGCAAAGGTTATAGAGTTATGCTAATTGCATTTTGGTAGCCACACCCTCTAATGTTCATTGGCCGATATCTTCTGATAACATGCATTTTTTCGAAACCTTTTTGGACCACCCCCTCCGTTAGGTCTGACGAGTATGCGTACCAAATCGGACCAACGGTGTCCGAGAAATGCGCAACTTCCTGTTTTTCATAAACTCCAAGATGGCGGAAAATTTCGGTAGGCGGACTTTGGTACTCCAAGAGGATTTTTTGTAGAGGAGACTTGTGTGCACATGTGTGCAAAGTTTAATGTCAATCGGAGCTTCGGTGCGGCGGGGCTGGCGAATCTCCACTCTAGGTGGCGCTAGCGAGCAACTTTTTCGTGACCGAATGCGAAGACGCCAAATTCTCAAATTTTCTCGCCAGCCCCTATAGAAACTCCAATTTTGGTTAGTTTTTTTTCATGCTCAGGCCCCCAAAACGCAGGTCGAACTCGTGAAAAAAAAATAAAATAAAAAAAAACATTTGAATAACAATAGGGCTTCGCAGCCCGACGTTGTCGGCGCTCGGGCCCTAATAAATGTGAAGAGTAGATAAACAAATATGTGCATTTCAACGGTATATCTGCACTACTACTGTCTACTACCATAGCTTCCGCGGCCCGTGTGAACCCGTTACATGCGCTGTAGTTCAGTGTTTAAGTAGTGTCCTGTTTTATCATGCCATGAGTTATACCACGGCTGTTCATAAGGCATGAAACTAAATAAATTATTTGAAAAAATGATTTGGTACTTTTACTTGTGTATTTCTACTTGATACTGAATCGATATCGAAGCATTTCAATCAATATCGAATCGATATCGAATCGTGACCCAACGAATCGAAATCGAATCGAATCGTGAGATTCTAAACAATACCCAGCCCTAATGGCTAACGGCGGAAACACCTCCGACTTAAAACACTTAAAGGACAAGAACCCAGACCTGCACACTGAGCTCAGGGAACGACAGGTCATTTACTCAGGAAAAAAAGCCACATTCAGTGCAGGGAGGAGAACATGGAGAAGAGTTTCCTGGGGTTGGAGGCAGAAGAGTTGATCTTTGCCAGGTAGAAGGCAGATTTAGCTGCCGAAACAGTTGAGGTGAAGTCAGAGAGGATGTGGTGGTAGTGAGCAAGGTCATCGTGCTGGCCCGATTTCTTCCATTTTCTCTCTGACACTCGCAACAATGATCTGTTGGTTCACAGAGGTTCAGACAGCCAGGGAGGGGAGGGAGATGATCGTGCAGGTCGTGAGATTGGGGGACAGAGAGTGTCCAAAGAAGAGGAGAGTGAGGAAATCAGGATGGAGGAGGCTTCCTCAGTAGGCATTAAGGACAACGGTTCTGAGGATGGTAGCGAGGAAATAACAGTTGAGGAGAGAACGGAGGGAGTGAGGGATTTCAGGTTGCGGCGGCTGGTGACCGTTCGAGGCGTAGAGGGGAGGGATGTGGTGGGCTTCATGGGGAGGGAGAAAGTCACAAAGTGGTGGTCGGACCAGTTATGCGGAGTAACAGAGAGTCCCGAGATGCCACAGGATGGGTTACAGCCTCGAGTGAAGGGTCTCATGTAAAATCTTCTCCAGTGTGTGATGTCCTGACTGGGATAAGACACATGGCCGCGATTGGGGGGGGCAATGACTGTGACCCCTCCCTCCAATCAAGTCTATTGACTACAGCTGAGCTGGCTGAAACTAGCTGATTGCTCACTTAGCATAGACAGCTTCACAAGAATTTAAACAACAAGCTATCAACACAAGACTAAATGTTACAACTAGCTTTACTCACAGAATGCCTAAACCCAAATCTACAATTAGTTTCTGACTTACCAACAAGAGACAAAGCAGCTTCCTTCCTTTCTCCAGACAAAATGTGTTATAGCTGCAAAGAGTGGACGGACGTCGTATTAAACCCTATGGATTAAGAATGGGATGTCACTTAAATTCATATGCAAGTCAAGGCAGGTGAGTAAATACTTTTGGTAATGTAGTGTATGTCAAACTCCTCAAGACTTCAACACTAATATTTTTAATCTGGCTTGAAAATGTAATTGACCTCCACTGTAGGTATGGGATGATGTAGCCATAAGTTGATCGTGGTGAATTTCCATTGTCTCCATTGTTTCCAAAAATACAGGATACAAAAATACATTTATTTTCCCTTTTATAAAGGTAGACCATATGATTTATAATCATCATATTTAAGATTGTTTCATTGTTTTTCACTAAAAAGGATGTTCACTCAAAAAATTCCTTACTTGTGGCGCAATAAAAATATTTGTTTCATCAACATATGAAGTAATTTCAGTATGTTTTAGTGGCATTATATGAGTTTTAAGCATATTTTGATGATTATCAGGATAATATGGTGAATAACAGTTATTTTTGGCCAGAATAATTCAATTGACCGGAAATTCTACATAACCTACTCCACTGTATCCGAATGTGTTAATATCATCTCTGTGGGAGGAGGAATTGGATTGAGACTTCCCTCTGGGTTTTAACCTGACTGATTTTATCAAACAAACACACAAGCACACACACACACACACACACACACACAACACACACACACACAGAGACTTGAAATGTGCACACCGACTCTTCTTGTGTTGACTGTGTGCTCAGGCTTCGGGCTTCCTGATGAGGTGGTCATTGAGAAGAAAAACAAGGGCAACTCGTTTGTGGAGTCCACAGGAGCTGATGTCAGACTGTCCAACATCAAGTTCATCCAACACGATGCTATTGAGGGTATTCTGTGTGAGTAGGCTCCTCACTGACAACCTGGAAAAGATTTTCATTTGTCAAGTGCTTTTATCAAGAAATGTGATTCTGTAGAACTTGTTCATACGGTATGTTGGAAACACAGTCCTCAGATG
Source organism: Chelidonichthys spinosus (assembly GCA_029853015.1). NCBI lineage: Eukaryota > Metazoa > Chordata > Actinopteri > Perciformes > Triglidae > Chelidonichthys > Chelidonichthys spinosus. The sequence continues at coordinate 70,164 of JARXKY010000026.1, forward strand.
CTGTTAAAATAAAGGTAATAATCAACAAAACATTCAGTTAAATTGAGTCCAGTGCTGCTCCAAAAACTAAACTGAGACGGAATCATCCGCTCCATGAAATATATGGAACTGAAATGAATAATAAACATCTTGTCTACATTAGAGAGATTAATTATATGCACATCATGAAGGTCAGCATCATAGAGAAAATGGTAATGCCTGCACAATATTCCACGCCACAATTTATTCATTGACAGCATTTCCATCCTGCTTGGATCCTTGTCGGGTTAGAATGTTTTAACAAAAGGACAACACAGCCTTATTTATACACAACACACCGATCAGCAAATAAGGCCCATGACAGGTGCTGTTAATCCAAAACACCAGCGTGATAAATCGTCCTCAACCACTTCAAAACAGCAATACACACACTACACTTCAAATGTAAAATCATGTTCAGCATCATGTTCATCATCACAAATCAGAAAAATATCATAAATGACATCAACTACCATCAAACAATTCTCGATGTATCACAATGCGTCTCTATTTTGGATTTAAATATAATGAGATTTTTCCTTGAAACCTTTCAAACCAGTTCCTTTTTGTCGGATACAGTTGATCTACATTTACATTTAGGGCATTTAGCAGATGCTTTTGTCCAAAGCGACTTACAATAAGTACATTTGTCCAAAGAAAGAAACCACAACATATCCTCGCTGATAAAGTAAGAGCGAAAAAATAGAAACAATTGTTAGTTAAGTGTAGAGACGTGCAAGGAGGATTCATCTCTAACTGTTGTGTACTGCAACTTCTCAGACATTCCTTTTATTATTTGTGTTGCCATGTATGTGCACAAGTGTTGCTGTGTGATACAGTGTGATATCCAGTTTTCTGTCAGGTGTTCGTCACGGGACTCTCACCATGGAGAACTGTGTGCTGCAGTGCGAAACCACAGGAGTGATTGTGCGAACGTCAGCACGTCTCACCATGAACATGTGTGACTTGTACGGCTCCAAGGTGAGCTTCGCCTCCCAATCAGCTGTCGGAGATGTTGTTGCTCTTCTGATTCAGAGAGAGTTAAATGCTCTGGGAACACTTTAATTTAAATAAGTGGAGTAAAACAAAATTCAGGTTAAATATATTTTTTCTTAATTTCTGGAAATCTCTCACATGAATTGTTTGTTTTCATTTTTCACTTGCATATATAATTTCATATTTGGGGGTCTTTTTCAGTTGCATTTCTCAGAATTATTATTTTTTTTTTTTCCAGAAATGTTTCTCACTTTCTGATCTTTACTTTTTTTTTCAACTTCTCATGTTCCCTCTTGTTGATGTTGCTGTCCTCCAAAGGATGGACACTGGATCGGGACAGAGCTATTGTCTCATACATGCAGTGATGATATCCTGATCAGTTGAGACTGTGCAGCCAGTTTATAGGGAGTCTTTCTCATCTAAATGTGTCAACAGTCATGTTGTTGTGTGTTGCGTGCAGGGGGCTGGTGTGGAGATTTACCCTGGTAGTGTTTGCAGTCTGGTTGGTAACGGAATCCATCACTGTAAGGACGGGATCCTTATCAAGGTGAGAAAAAAATTCAACCTGCTAGAAACAAATACTGACCTAAGTGAGTGTGAACACATACAAGGAATTTGACTCTGGCTTTTTGGGGAAGAAGCTTTTCTTCAGTCTGTCCGTTCTGGATCTGACTGATCTGTATCTTTTCCCGGAGGGCAGGAGAGTGACCAGGTGATGTCCAGGCTGAGTGGGGTCCTTAGAAATACAGCCGGCTTTCTTTTGGAGTTGGCCAGTGTAGATGTCTTTGAGGGGGGGTAGTGTCGTCCTGATGGTGTGCTCTGCTGCCCTCACCACCCACTGCAGGTCCTTTTTGTTCTCATTTGTGCAGCTGGAGAACCACACCATGCAGCAGTAATACAGGGGGCTCTCCATTGCTGCCCGATATAAATTAGACAGCAGGTGGTCAGGGAGGTGGGCATGCTTAACTTTCTGAGGAAGTAAAGCCTCTGTTGGGCCTTCCCCACCTGGTGGGAAATGTGTGTGGACCAGGGAGGTCAGCTGAGATGTGTACACCAAGGAACTTAAAGCTCTCTATACTGTCTTTACCTCTTACATGTAGAGGGCAGAGTGCTCAGTGCACTTGGATTTCCTGAAATCCACTTCATATCATTTCCTTTGTTTTGTGATGTTTAGGTCCAGATTGTTATGAGAACGCCATTCTGTCAGATGCTGGACCTCCTCCCTGTAGACCGACTCATTGTTATCCGTAATCAGTCCTACAAGTGTGGTGTCATCAGCAAATTTGCAGTGCAGTCATGGGTAAAAAGGGAGTAGAGAGGAGAGGGCTGTAGCATTGTAATGGTAACCTACACTAGATAAACTATGTATGTAAGGAAAATAAGGACAATATTAAAATATGTATATCAATTTATATTAATATACAATTTTAATACCTGCTCTCATAGAAGGGGCACCATCTGTCCGTCAGACAGAACTTCATAGAGTTCACTTTAATGACTCTAATAGCCACCTATTAATTAATTAATTAACAATTCATCAATGTAATTTAATAAATCAGTCTCATTTCCTCAGATCACAAGCTCTTGAAATAGGGATCTTTGTATTCTACACAGGAGAAATATCAACGGACAACGACTTTATGCCTTAGGGGAATTTATTGATTAACTAGGGATTAAACAAAGTGAATAAGATAATAACAGATGTAATAAACAAAAGCACCAATACAACACCAGAAATATAACTGGAAATATGATTACCAGCTCATCTAGCATGTTTGGCAATAAAGGCGAGTGTGTTCTTCCTAAGAATTTGGACTCCTTAGTATTAACAGACGCTAATACTTAGTTTCACCCTGCAACTCGGTCATTACTTTTGAATGCGGATTCGGTATTACTTGGGGACGCTTCTTCTCAGCTCACTGAAACTCCAAGCAGTCGCTCTTCCGTCGGTGACAGAGACCTGAGGGATCTTCCTTGCCATGGCCCAAGGGAACCGTTAGCGCCGATCTGCGGTATATTCGTAATGGGCTACATCTTTGCCGAAATCCGTCTTAGTTAAACAGCTGTCTTCTCCTTGAGCTCAGCCTTGGGTGACTTAGTTATAAGCGTCAGTCAATATGCCAAATCTTGTGGCCGCCTGTTGAGTAAGCGTTGCGGGTAAAAGTAAAAGACAAAAAAAATGCCAAAAATGGCGAACGGAACTAGTCTAATAAAAATAGTAAAAGTTAGGAGTTAGAAAAGTAAGAAGATGAAGAGGGCAAGAGGAAAGGCGAAGCCCGGGTGGCATGAGCGGGGAGGCAAGAGCCACGTGTGTCTGTAACACGCATTTTTATGCTGACCGAAGGGGCGTGTCCAGGACGGACCCGTTGGAGTTACAGTCCAAAATCTTTGATTAAACTGAAATGCAATCCTATAACTATACGTTTGAACACCATCTCACCGTTATGGTCAAAACTGATCTAAAATTGTACATTTCACATCATCATCAAGTAACATGGCACATTTACAATGAAACTGAAAGTACATCCAAGATCGTTTACCATATTAAATGTATGTCCTCACATTTTCTCTCTGGTCACTTGAGGGCGTAGAGATCTCTAACTTCTGTGGATGAATCAGTTTCTGAACTGCGTACTTCTGGGTCGCAGAAACCCAGGGCTTAAAAAGACCGTCATAATTATCATGTGTTACATAACAATAACAAATCTAGACTGTATTTTGAGATACCCATGAGCACTTTCTTAGCTTTGCTCCAAAAGTGGTCTTTGACTGGCCAAGTCTCTGCTGTAAACTTCTGGAGGAACATCTGGCCCACCCTGCAGCTGTCTGGAAGTTTGTTCCAGATATGTGGTGCGTAAAAACTGAAGGCTGCCTCTCCATGTTTGGTTCTGACTCTGGGGACACAAAGCAGACCTGTCCCAGATGATCTGAGAGGTCTGGATGGTTCGTAGAAGATCAGAAATGTATTTTGGTCCTAAACCATTCAGTGCTTTGTAAACCAGCAGTAGTATTTAAAAGTCAATTCTTTGACAGACAGGAAGCCAGTGTAAAGATGTGAGAACTGGAGTAATGTGATCCACTTTTTTGGTCTTAGTGAGGACTCGAGCAGCAGCGTTCTGAATTAACTGCAGCTGTCTGATGGACTTTTTAGGGAGACCTGTGAAGACACTGTTACAGTAGTCGAGCCTGCTGAAGATAAATGCATGGACCAGTTTTTCCAAATCCTCATAAGTCATAAGTCCTTTAATCCTTTAATCCTTGATATATTCTTTAGGTGATAGTAGGCTGAATTTGTAACTGATTTAATGTGGCTGTTGAAGTTCAGGTCTGAGTCCATGACTACAGCTAAGTTTTTGGCTTTGTTTGTGGTTTTAGCATTACCGCTTGAAGCTGGGTGCTAACTTTTGACCGTTCTTCCTGGGCTCCAAAAACAATGATTTCAGTTTTGTCTTTGTTTAATTTGAGAAAATTCTGCTCCATCCAATTATTAATTTGCTCAATACATCTAATCGGTACTGGAATTGGACTATAGTCCCCTGGTGATATTGTTATGTAAACTTGTGTATCATCTGTGTAGTTATGGTAACATATTTTGTTGTTTTTCATGATCTGAGCCAGTGGAAGCATGTAGATATTGAACAGAAGAGGGCCCGGAATGGAGCCTTGGGGAACTCCACATTTTTGCCCGCTCAGATGTGTAATTATCTATAGACACAAAGTAGTCCCTGTCCTTCAAGTAGGATTCAAACCATTTTAATACTGTGCCAGAGAGTCCCACCCAGTTTTCCAGACGGTCTAGGAGTATGTTGTGATCGACTGTGTCGAATGCAGCACTGAGATCAAGTAATACCAAGACTGAAATTCTACGATTGTCCGTGTTTAAGTGGATATCATTGAAGACCTTAACAAGAGCTGTCTCAGTGCTATGGTGTGGTCCAAATCCTGACTGGAAGACATCAAAATAGTTGTTCATTACCATGAAGTCTTAAAAACTGCTTTTTCAATGATTTTACTCAGAAATGGGAGGTTTGATATTGGTCTATAATTGTTCAGGTGTTTTCTGTGTTATACCGTTTTTTGATTACTTTTCTTTGAACATTTGTCTGCACAGAGACAGCACTCCCAAAGAAAACACAGGAATGATCAGAAAGAGCAACGTCAGTCACAACAACCTTAGAAATACTAACACCCTTGGACATGATCAAGTCCAGGGGGTGACCTTTGTTATGAGTGGGCTCTGTCACATGTTGAATCAGTCCATAGTTATCAATGACACAACAGTTCTTTAGTCCCCCTGTCATTGAGTTTGTCAACATGAATGTTAAAATCACCAACAATAACCACACAGTCAAAGTCAATACAGATTATAGACAGCAGCATTAAGAACGGCAGCACTGTTATTTTGATCTAACCAGGTCTCAGTTAAGAACAAACAATCAAGATTGTCCTTGGTGATAAAATTGATTAAAAATGTTTTTCCTGCCAGAGACCTGACCTTTAATAAAGCTTGATTTAGTGTGTTAAAATCATTATCTTCCCAATGTTTTGGGACTGGCTGTGGTTGATGAGGAATGGATGCTAGATTTGATAAATTTGCAGAATAGGTTGGGTGCTTCTTGCTTAGCCTTTTTCGATTTCTTATCAAGACCGGAACTGAGGAAGCTACCAGCGTATAGGGCCCTGACTTATCCTGGAAAAAGTCATAAGTGTGATCCGTCCTGTATTGCTGTATTTTGCACACAAGTAACTGAACATGCTGAACTGTTATCAGGCTGTGGAGACCGATAATTCTGCTGTCCTTGTGCAGGTCGTGCCTTCTGTGATTTTGCCAGAACTGGATGACGACTTAGAGCCAGTTGGGGGGTTATCTGACACACAAAAGACTCTCATTTGTATCTTAACCAAACTTCATATCCCTGGGAATGGTCAGGAGAGAAAGGGGGAGTTTGTAATCTTTTATCTTGACCGGGGATCTCTGTGAAATCAAGGTGTTAAATCAGCCTCTAGTGTGTTTATGGGGCCAGACCTCTAGTGTGTTTATGGGGCCACAAAATCTGGTGTCTCTGAAGGTCAACGTCCTCCTCATTCGGGGGTGCATGGAGATGTTTTTGATGCTCTGATTTAGGGGTTCATAAATCCTCTAACCGGGCAGCTTTTGAGGCAATAAAGAGGCCTCACATTCCATTCAAGGTCAGTCCAGTGATCTGGACCTGAGTCTTTTCCTCATCTAGAGAGAATAGTTCATCTTTTGTTCATTAAGAAGTTAAATCCGAGAATCGTGGAGCTGTTGCTCCTACTGTCGAATATTCAGCAGTTCTTCCCTGGTGAATGTGTAAGGCAGCACTGAAGACCACACAAATAAACAAAGACATGAAAAACACAAGAGCGCATTACCGAGGCAGCCATCTTGACATAAGTGTGCCAATGAACAGCGTGGAGCTGTGGTCTGGCCAGACTTTGTTATAACCCCACTAATATGGACAGTAGACTGCCAAATGCTTGCGGTTCCTTGGTTCCTGGTCCTTAGCGTTCAAACTAGGACTCTTGGAATGAACTTCGGGAATCAAATATAATTCGAATGCTGAAATTAGTATTTGATTTTTGTTTTTGTTTACTAACGTTAGCAAATCTCGCCCTCCTCGCCTTGGCCTCCCCCCTTAAAGAGGTGCTTTTGCTGCAAGGTGGTGTAGTGGGTAGCACTGTCGCCTCTCAGTTCTTTCTGTGTGGAGTTTGCATGTTCTCCCTGTGTCAGCGTGGGTTCTCCGGCTTCCTCCCACAGTCCAAAGACATGCAGGATGGGGATAGGTTCATTGATGACTTCAAATTGCCCGTAGGTGTGAATGTGAGAGTGAATGGTTGTCTGTCTCTACATGTCAGCCCTGTGATAGACTGGTTACCTGTCCAGGTGACCCTGCCTTCGCCCAATGACAGCCTTTAGGTGTGTCTTTTAAAATGCTTGTTTTCTGAAAGGAGTCTGGTTTATGGGTGTTAGCTATGCTAACATTGTAGCTTCTCCATCAACACTCCAAATAAGGTCATCTAGAGAAACAAAGCAGATACCTTGTTGTTTGGACCACAGACAGTCTCTGGTTTCTCCACATAGTTGGGTCTGGTCTTTGGACTAATGTGAGCAACTATTGTAGACCTCTGGGGGACCACAGACAGTCTCTGGTTTCTCTACATAGTCTGGTCTGGTCTCTGGACTGATGTGAGCTGCTATCGTAGACCTCTGGGGGACCACAGATAGTCTCTGCTTTCTACTCATAGTCTGGTCTGGTCTCATGACTAATATGAGCTACTATTGTAGAGTTCTGGGGGACCACAGAAACGGGAGACAACATTTGTTTCCTCTATTTAGATTTCTGCAACATCAGGACGACAGGAGGAGAATCTCAAGACAGTGTCACACAAATTTCCTGGAGATGTTGATGTCCATTTGTGTCTTTGCGTTGACTTTGTTTGCAATTGCGCCGTGTGAAAGTTCACTTTGCTTGATGTGAACACACCATTAAAGTGTTTAATGAATTAAATTGAGGAAAACATGTCTTATGTTCCATTAGTCAATGGAGTGCTGTGCTCATTTTTGATTAAATGTGAAAGTGTTTGTGTGTGCAGGACTTTGCTGATGAGCTTGACGCGATGCCGTCGATCACCATGGAGAACAACGTGATCCACAACAACGAAGGCTATGGGGTGATTCTAGTTAAACCTAACAGGGAACAACAAGGAGTTCCTCTGGACAGAAGTGAAGGTGAGTTGCGTTCTCACAGTTTTTACAAAACAGGTTTGTTCCCTGCAGAACAGAATCAATATTGAACAGACCTTTTTTTCTCAGAAGGCCCTGCTAGACTGACGGCTGAAGACAAACAGCAGGGAGGAGTTCCCGATGCTCTCCTCATCTCCACAAAGACGACAAGCAACCCGACCAGCAGTTCAGCAGACGCTCGGCTTGAGTCGGCAGAGAACAACAGCAGCGCAGACAGCGAAGTCACCTCTGCCTCAGGCAGGAAGTGGCAGTTTAGCCGTCAGCTTAGCAGAAACAAGGAGACGTCCTGTAGCCGAGCGGTCCAGGATCTGATGGACCACCAGATCTTCGTCTCCATTCAAGGAAACCAGTTCAGACGCAACGGAATGGGCAACTTCGGCACCTTTTTCTACTAATAAACAACCTAAGACTGGCTCGACGTCTTTTTAATGGTTTACTTTATGACGGCTTCGTGTTTGAGATTATTTCATTTGTTGGTCACAAAATAAACACTCACGTCAAACACGTTTTACGGTAAATTGAGCCCCATGTTTGAACTTGCACGAATGCTTTTCTTATTTAATCCTTTGGGCTCCTCACGTTAAATCTTTTTTTTTCAACAGCATTTTTTGTTTGAAACCCACTCGTCACTTTGAATGCAGCTTTTCCTGGTGGGTCACTTTAGATCTAATAAATGTGACCTTTGAAGGTGGTGGCTTGTTGAAAATGGTTCAGTTGATGATACCGAGTTTGAGTTTATGTTCATTGTTCATAAGATGGATGTGATTTCACATGGTGCCTGGGGGGGGGGGGGGGGGGTTACTGGTTTCATGTGGTTTATGGTTGATGGAAGTCATCATGTTGCCAGGTCTCATAGAAGCCCAGTGAAGATTGAGACTGAGGTTTTACATTTAGTCTTGCTGTTTGAACTGCTACTTGTGGAGATTGTAAATGTATTGATATATGTCCTGCAGATTAAAAGATGTTTTGGAACGTGACGAATACTGTGGATTACTATGTGACTTTAACATCAATGATTTTTTACTTAATGTTTTCCAAAAGACAAAATATTGAATGTGATGTTTAAAAAGTGCTGCAAATCAACCTTTTATTTACTTTGATGAAGCCTTCTGGTGAACCAGATTTCTAACCTCTCAGTGTTTCAGGACCACCACCAGGGTCTCTGTTGTTGCCTCTCACTGAGAACCAAGTAGAGGGCTGAGGAGATCCAGCAGACTGGATAGACCGATGGTCAGGAAAGAACTGAAGCGACAGACAGATTCAACATTCAAGCAACAAAGTGACAAAATGTTTCACAGTGTGGAGTACATTCCCTCTGAGCTGTTCAGAGACGTATTGTAGCCCGAGGAGCAGGAGGCTGCAGTTAGAAGTTTAGAATTGTAGAGACGTAGTTTAATGAAGCTTCACACAAAAACACTGTCAAAATCAATTTGGGAAATATTTATTTATGGACCAAAGGGTCACAGTTTGAAACACATGGTTAACTAATGAACAAAAACAAGACGCGCTATTGAACCCTTCAAGCTTGACACTTTGGTCATCAATTCTTCAATTTTTACAATCAGAGCAGGAAGTGACCATATTATTTTATTTTATACTATTTGTGATGCGCCTCAGATAATAGAGATGGTGATTAATCTAAGACAGGGGTCTCAGACTCGGAACGATATTTTGTGGCCCCCTACCTGAAATCTGGCTACAACCACAACTAGCCAGGCTACTACCACAGCTAACTGGGCCGCAACCACAGCTAGCAGGACTACAACCACAGTTATCATGGCTACAACCACAGCTGATTGGGCCACAACAGCTACAGCAATCACAGCCAGCCGGGCTACAATTTCAGCCATCCAGGCAGCAACCACAGTCAGCCGGGCAGTACACCAGGGGCCTGTACTACGAAGCAGGATTTGTGCTTAGCGAGGTAACTTAAGCGTTAACTCTGGGTTTTCCATCCTACAACGCTGGTTCACTTCTTACCGGGGTAGATCGCCATGGTAACTTACGCTGTGGAGCTAACCTGCTCCGGAGCAGGTTATGTTCCTGATAAGAGATCAACGTGGAGAAACACACCGCCTACTGACCAATCAGCTCTCTTGGTGCGCAGATATAAAAAAAAAAGAAGCTCGGTGGATCGTGAGAGGGTCTCGTAGGAGAACTATAGAGTGTACAGAGACCGGCAAAACCCTTTTTCTGTCCCTGACGATGTTTTATATGAGAGATACAGATTCTCATCGGAGGGAAAGACTTTTCTTTGTCAGCGTACAGCCTACTGACCACTTTGAATTATGTTTTTATATTTATTTGATTTGCTCCCAAGCCCGTTTTACACTGCCGGGATTGCAGCTGAAAGTATGAGGCTGATATTGTCATAAACCACGTTATAAGAATACATCCAAGCAACAAATTCATTATTTTAAAGTTATGTGTTCGGCCTTTTATTGCTGAAGGACATAATAAGAGTTAAAGGGACAAGAGAAAGTGACGACATGATTTGAAAGAGAACCGCAGGGCGGATTTGAACCCAGGTCCGCTGCAGGGGGGCCTCGGCACACGGGGCATCAACTCTACCACTAAGCTATCAGCAAAGCTACTGATGGCATCAAATCAGTCAGATCTTGTAGTGCCCTTATGATGGGGCAGTCGTATTATACTACTAATCCTGTTAATACGACTTAAGCATTCACACAGTCGGCAAGTTTTTGCCAGCTGCCCTTCCTGCATTTGGCAGATGAAACTGTTGCTTTTTGCCTGTATTATATGTTTTTAACTTCTTCGTATTTCTGTAAGATTATGGTTTGCTCGTATGTGAAATACGCCGCTCCGCTGCCGTAGACTGATCCATGTTTGTGATTGGTCAAATGCTGCAAACGCCGCCTCTTTCATGTGCATGCTCATAGCTGGACAGGTAAACCCTGGGTTGAGTTAACGAGTTGATAACCAGCTTCGTGTGACCGCTTATCTCCGATTGCCTTTGTTAGGGTTACTTAAGCTGGATCTCTGAAAGATACCCTGGGTATGTTGAACTCGCTTCGTAGTACAGGCCCCAGGAGACGTGGAGGGGGCCGATGAAGGACAACAACCCAACAGCAGGACCAATATCTGATCCTTTGTGCACGGAGGAACAGAAGGAGCACTGCCAGAGCCCTACAAAATGACCTCCAGCAGGCCACAAGTTTCAACGGTCCAAAATCGACTCCATGAGGGTGGGTTGAGGACCACAGCCCGTAGCCGCCGGCGCGCCAAGAACCACCCGTATAGGACGGACTCAAGCACATCGTAAGTAAGAGGCTGCTGTCTGGGCTGAGGCATAGGTTCGATAGTGTAGGATATGCTTGTAATTCTTGTTAATGTGTTTTAAAGGGGCCCTATTATGAAAAATCGACTTTTCCATGTTTTTCCACCCTAAAATGGGTCCCTGAGGTGTCAATAAGTCCCCACAGTATCAGAAAAGACCACCATCTCCCTGTTCCACTTTCTCAGTTTGAAAGAAATCCTCCCGATAAAAGAACGGTTTGCAGAATGTCCACTAAATGACGTCAGCAACGAATTTTCCTGTGCCTTATGGGTCATCTCGGCTCATTAGAATCGCTCCACCTGGTCCCGCCCACATAATTCCCATACCTGTTGGCTGTCAGTGTGTGATGTACATACAAACCAGTGAACCAAAATGCCAAAATCAACGGAAAGTGAGTTGGCAGTCCAATTGCTGATATTTACTGGCATCGTCGGAGCATCTACGATGGAAATGTGCGCACACGCGTCCGTAAATGTGTGTTTGTGTGTGCGACGCACTTCACCGACAGGAGCTCTGACAACATGGGCCGCTACAGCTCAGGATATGCCTCTAACCTGAGGCTAAAGTTTGGATCAGTACCGACAGTCTGAGAGCCAACCACAGACACAGAACGGGTAAGTTATTAAATATTATGTAATATGCCGTGTTACCGTTTACCGTTGCTTTCTTAGCATTGGTGTGTTAGCATTGGCGTGTTGCGCTAAAGTTAGCATCGGCGTGTTGCGTTAAAAGCTTCCATTGTATTGATATTGAGGACCGTTAATGATACGTAGTACTGCGGGGCCCAAACCTGTAAAATAACGCTAGACATCGGTTTGCTTGGGAACGTTTTGTAGCTTGAATGCGGCAGCGAGAGCAGCTGATCTGTTTGTTTATACACGCCGATGCAAAGACGACGTCACCAAACGTTTGTTTTTGCACCGCTAACGAAGGGATTTTACGAGCTATTGGTGCGTCACCACATCAGTCAGGGGCGGTCCTACACCATTTGGTGCCCTAGGCGAGCTTTACTGATAGCGCCCCATCCCCACGAAAAAAGACCTCATGTTAAAGGATTGCACATTTATTTAAACAATGATTATCCAAACAATATAACATTATGTGCAAAAGTTGACTAAGGTCCTGGTGAAGTACTGGCAGCTTCTTCCATCATCTCTCCTAGGAAAAATGAAATCAGGTGGTACGTGATACGGCCCTCTCCGAACCAACTCTGGTCTCATTACGTCCGTTACTGGAAGAGGCCAGTCAGCAGGATCAGCTGGAGGGGAATTGCCAGTGTTTGTCGCATCTAGAGGGCACATGAAGCACACTTTCTCAACTTGTATTCAAGATAACTTCACACACACACACACACACACTCAATGTAATGCTATTGTGTGACTGCAGCATAAAGCATAACCTGATTTTTCTTTTTAAAGAGAACATCCTTGAGCCAACTTAGATGAATAAAACTGGTCAGTTAAGTTATTGCTAAAATTCCTGAGACACACCAAGTGTGGAATCAGTGGTGCAATCAAGAAGAGCAGCTTGCACTCGCCTGAACATCCAGGCTCAGTGGTTAGAGGCAGGGTGAGGCTGGCAGGAGGAGCAGCATGCTCTTGTAGTGTCTCCTCTGGTGGCTCTAGGTCCATAAACATAGAGAGAACACACAAGAGCAAATACATTGACTGGATGAGACATCAGACATGGCACAACATATTGTCATTTTCACATAAGTCAATACATTTTTATCATCACAAACATTCACTGACACATTAAACTCACCTGAGGAAAGCGGAGCAGTTGAGGTGGATGGTTGTTCCTGGTCTGATGGTTCAGCTGCTGGTGGTTCTAGATATTTTAATAGTGAATCTAAAATTATATAAAAAATAGCATTTTAAGCATTTTAATTTTGACATTAATTTTATATAAATTCATTTAGTCCCATATGCTCACAGCTCTATGTGCATACCTCTCTGTATAAACATAACTCTACCTGCATATATAATTTATTATTATTATGCTCAACTTTTTTGATACAATATTCCATCAGTATACTTTTGCACCTCTGTCTATAAGGTCCACATGTTGATGTCCCCATGAGGCACTGACTCACTCAGCACTTTACTAGTTTGCACTCTGGTTAGATGTAAAACTGTATTTCACGGTATTTGAACTGGACAGTAAAGTTAAAACTAATCCAAAACTGAATCGTATCTAATTTTCCTATATGGACAGTAATAATAGACTTTTCATTTTTAATTTCACAAAACACAATGAGATGCAAAGTGCTATATACTGCAGCTAGTGTCAACTTGTACAGTCTTTTCCTTGAATAATAGCCAGCCAGTCAAGGCCAACCCGGGCCAGCAGTCTGAACAGTCTTATTATGACTTTGCGGGCCGACTGCATGTTAATAACGACCAAACCGAGCCGAATGAAGCGGAGTCACACACCTTCACTGCTACTCAATGTTAGCTTACTAGCAAACGCCGCCTCTTTCATGTGCATGCTCATAGCTGGACAGGTAAACCCTGGGTTGAGTTAACGAGTTGATAACCAGCTTCGTGTGACCGCTTATCTCCGATTGCCTTTGTTAGGGTTACTTAAGCTGGATCTCTGAAAGATACCCTGGGTATGTTGAACTCGCTTCGTAGTACAGGCCCCAGGAGACGTGGAGGGGGCCGATGAAGGACAACAACCCAACAGCAGGACCAATATCTGATCCTTTGTGCACGGAGGAACAGAAGGAGCACTGCCAGAGCCCTACAAAATGACCTCCAGCAGGCCACAAGTTTCAACGGTCCAAAATCGACTCCATGAGGGTGGGTTGAGGACCACAGCCCGTAGCCGCCGGCGCGCCAAGAACCACCCGTATAGGACGGACTCAAGCACATCGTAAGTAAGAGGCTGCTGTCTGGGCTGAGGCATAGGTTCGATAGTGTAGGATATGCTTGTAATTCTTGTTAATGTGTTTTAAAGGGGCCCTATTATGAAAAATCGACTTTTCCATGTTTTTCCACCCTAAAATGGGTCCCTGAGGTGTCAATAAGTCCCCACAGTATCAGAAAAGACCACCATCTCCCTGTTCCACTTTCTCAGTTTGAAAGAAATCCTCCCGATAAAAGAACGGTTTGCAGAATGTCCACTAAATGACGTCAGCAACGAATTTTCCTGTGCCTTATGGGTCATCTCGGCTCATTAGAATCGCTCCACCTGGTCCCGCCCACATAATTCCCATACCTGTTGGCTGTCAGTGTGTGATGTACATACAAACCAGTGAACCAAAATGCCAAAATCAACGGAAAGTGAGTTGGCAGTCCAATTGCTGATATTTACTGGCATCGTCGGAGCATCTACGATGGAAATGTGCGCACACGCGTCCGTAAATGTGTGTTTGTGTGTGCGACGCACTTCACCGACAGGAGCTCTGACAACATGGGCCGCTACAGCTCAGGATATGCCTCTAACCTGAGGCTAAAGTTTGGATCAGTACCGACAGTCTGAGAGCCAACCACAGACACAGAACGGGTAAGTTATTAAATATTATGTAATATGCCGTGTTACCGTTTACCGTTGCTTTCTTAGCATTGGTGTGTTAGCATTGGCGTGTTGCGCTAAAGTTAGCATCGGCGTGTTGCGTTAAAAGCTTCCATTGTATTGATATTGAGGACCGTTAATGATACGTAGTACTGCGGGGCCCAAACCTGTAAAATAACGCTAGACATCAGTTTGCTTGGGAACGTTTTGTAGCTTGAATGCGGCAGCGAGAGCAGCTGATCTGTTTGTTTATACACGCCGATGCAAAGACGACGTCACCAAACGTTTGTTTTTGCACCGCTAACGAAGGGATTTTACGAGCTATTGGTGCGTCACCACATCAGTCAGGGGCGGTCCTACACCATTTGGTGCCCTAGGCGAGCTTTACTGATAGCGCCCCATCCCCACGAAAAAAGACCTCATGTTAAAGGATTGCACATTTATTTAAACAATGATTATCCAAACAATATAACATTATGTGCAAAAGTTGACTAAGGTCCTGGTGAAGTACTGGCAGCTTCTTCCATCATCTCTCCTAGGAAAAATGAAATCAGGTGGTACGTGATACGGCCCTCTCCGAACCAACTCTGGTCTCATTACGTCCGTTACTGGAAGAGGCCAGTCAGCAGGATCAGCTGGAGGGGAATTGCCAGTGTTTGTCGCATCTAGAGGGCACATGAAGCACACTTTCTCAACTTGTATTCAAGATAACTTCACACACACACACACACACACTCAATGTAATGCTATTGTGTGACTGCAGCATAAAGCATAACCTGATTTTTCTTTTTAAAGAGAACATCCTTGAGCCAACTTAGATGAATAAAACTGGTCAGTTAAGTTATTGCTAAAATTCCTGAGACACACCAAGTGTGGAATCAGTGGTGCAATCAAGAAGAGCAGCTTGCACTCGCCTGAACATCCAGGCTCAGTGGTTAGAGGCAGGGTGAGGCTGGCAGGAGGAGCAGCATGCTCTTGTAGTGTCTCCTCTGGTGGCTCTAGGTCCATAAACATAGAGAGAACACACAAGAGCAAATACATTGACTGGATGAGACATCAGACATGGCACAACATATTGTCATTTTCACATAAGTCAATACATTTTTATCATCACAAACATTCACTGACACATTAAACTCACCTGAGGAAAGCGGAGCAGTTGAGGTGGATGGTTGTTCCTGGTCTGATGGTTCAGCTGCTGGTGGTTCTAGATATTTTAATAGTGAATCTAAAATTATATAAAAAATAGCATTTTAAGCATTTTAATTTTGACATTAATTTTATATAAATTCATTTAGTCCCATATGCTCACAGCTCTATGTGCATACCTCTCTGTATAAACATAACTCTACCTGCATATATAATTTATTATTATTATGCTCAACTTTTTTGATACAATATTCCATCAGTATACTTTTGCACCTCTGTCTATAAGGTCCACATGTTGATGTCCCCATGAGGCACTGACTCACTCAGCACTTTACTAGTTTGCACTCTGGTTAGATGTAAAACTGTATTTCACGGTATTTGAACTGGACAGTAAAGTTAAAACTAATCCAAAACTGAATCGTATCTAATTTTCCTATATGGACAGTAATAATAGACTTTTCATTTTTAATTTCACAAAACACAATGAGATGCAAAGTGCTATATACTGCAGCTAGTGTCAACTTGTACAGTCTTTTCCTTGAATAATAGCCAGCCAGTCAAGGCCAACCCGGGCCAGCAGTCTGAACAGTCTTATTATGACTTTGCGGGCCGACTGCATGTTAATAACGACCAAACCGAGCCGAATGAAGCGGAGTCACACACCTTCACTGCTACTCAATGTTAGCTTACTAGTAAGATGACATTATGATGCTAGCTAGCTAGCATCATTATATCACGAATGCTCGGTGAATTTAAAAAGTGTCTCATCAAAATGACATACCTTTCTCTTCGCACGTTACTCCTGCTCTTCTTATCGGCGCTTACGAAAGTGCGCCCCGGATGGCTTTTGCCGTTTCATTTTTCGACACACAGCCGACCGACCGATCAGTGGTTCCATCAGCGCCCACTGATGCGCACACTGGGCCTCATTTATCAATCTTGCGTGAAAACGGGCGCAGATCTGAGCGCAGATTTGGTCTTACGACAGGACACACGTGCGATTTATGAAACGTTCGTATCTGACCAATCTCAGCGTACGAATGAGCGGGCCTTGATAAATGCGGCGGCTGAATTCGATCGTCATTAACATGTTACGCCCATAAATATTCCTGTTTCGGAGGCCTCGCCCACTGAGGTCAAACATGGAGAGACGAAACATGGGTAAGAAAAGAAACATCGGAGGTGGAACACAACAAGACAGTGCTTTTTGGCAGCCTGAAGGGTGGCATAAAAGGGGCTCACAAAAAAAGATAACGGAGGCAGTCAACAGCGTTGCCGCAGAGGAACGGACTCCAGCTGAGGTTTGAATATCATTCTCAATAACTTAACCCATGCCTAACGACTTAAATGAATCTTTTCATCCGCAGCCTAAAAGCTTATGTCTGCTAACTGATCAAAACAATTCTTTACATTTAGGTCAAGAAAAAATGGTCGGATATGAAGCTGGCCACCAAGAAACGCGTTGCTGCGTTTAAACGCAGCATCAGGCAGACTGGAGGAGGCCAAACAGACTCCAGCCTGATCTTGACGGGGACGGAGGAAAAAATTGCCTCCTTAATTGGGTCGGAGTCGATCTGTGGCATAAGTGGTGGAGGTGACACAGAGATCCCTGCGGTCCCTGAAAACGCGCTCACGTCTGACACGCGCGTATTGTTCCTCCAAAATAAGCAAGTCTGCCATCATCAAGACTTGATAACTGTCAAAGCATCTGTTTAAATAGGGGAATGAATAAACATCTGACCAACCACAGTGGAACGATGATTATCTCAACAGGTGCTTTCATTTTTGTTCCAGTTCTGTCACACCCATCGGACAAAAACAAAAACAATTACACATTTTTGCCTTTAGTTAATTTGCAAACACACATTTCTGCTTGTATTTATGATTCTTTCACATTTTAATGTGTAATAATTAGTTGTCATCTTAGGCTATTTATCCCATTGTTTAATTTTTTGAAAGTGGTATCAGTAAAAACATGGGCTTTAAAAGAAATGTTTTCGTTTTAATAATCCGTTTTGATCTGTTCTAAATATGTGACTGCTTATGCTTAATGACAGCTGAGGTTTGTTCATTATTTTACGCCAGATTTTGCTGTGCTGCACCGCAAATCCACAGACTCGAATTTGCGTACACGAGCTCAGACCTGACGTGAGATCTGATCGCAGCTTCCGCTTACGTCCAAATTGATAAATGCCGAAGTTTGCGTGGAAATGGTCGTACGCACGGTTTTCGGTCGTACGTTCGTTTGATAAATGAGGCCCACTGTGTGCGCGCTAAAGGCCTGATTATGCTTCCGCGTAGTGATCACGCAACGGCAACGCAACGGCGACGCAGTTGCTTGGAGACCGTGATGGTTCTGCGTTGGGTTTACGTGTCGAAATGCAATTCAATGCCACACCGGTAAAGGGCGCTATGTTTTTTGTAAAGACTGACCGACCGACCGAGACTCTTGGCGTATATCGTCGTAGCCTCGTTATAGCGTATTTGTTTACTTTCCGGCTTTAAACATCCACAATTTTTCCGAACTTGGTGTTTTATTTCTTTGTGCAAAAGCGACAAGGTGCAAACAATAAAACGAGGTGAAAACAATAAAAGTAGCCTTTTAAAAGTTTAAATGGCGGTGTTTATGAATGGAAACCGGATAGCGGTCTCCAGCGGATGTAGTTAGCGGACCAATCACAGCCAATGCCGCTGCGTTGGTGTTGCGTTGGCGTTGCGTTGCCTCGACGCGCGTCGAGGATTTTTGGGAGGCACACGTCAGGCCCTTGCGTCGACGCAAGGGGGGTCCGCAAGGACGTAAGGGGTCCGCAAGCTCCCTTGCGTTGTGTCGACGCGGAAGCATAATCCAGCCTTAACATGGTGTGACCGTGACTTGAGCTAAAGGGGCAATACATCAGAATTGTCATTTACTTAAGTTTGAATTATTTCTTATGTCAAAGTATTGATGTAAATAGAGGGATGGCAAAACCGTTGAAAAATAAATATATTTATAAAATATATATAACATATATAATAAATAAATATATATATATATATATATAGCCTATATATATATATATATATATATATAGCCTATATATTTTTTTTTTTCTCGCCGCATTTTTGGCGCCCCTCACTAGATGGCGCCTGAGGCAACCGCCTATGTCGCCTGCAGGAAGGACCGCCACTGACATCAGTTATAGTGAAATAGTAACGTGTTCCACATTTCAGATGTAGTTGTAAACTCTGTCTGTCTGTCTGTCTGTCTGTCTGTCTGCTTACAGAGCAGCAGCTCACATCAGCGTCCCACAGCGACCCTACTGTTGGCAGTCACCTGTCTAGGAGGACTACAGGCTCCTTACCCAAGTAAAGGTGTGTAGCCTGACATGTAGCCTACTTGAGATCAGGTTTAACAGCAACTACTAGTAGTTGTGCAGATGTGTATTTCTATTATGTGATATCATGGGTTTCATTCCTCCATACAACTCTATTACAGCTACTGTGTCCTGCAAGGACTTTGGTGTTGGCACAGCCATGGTTCCAGACCTGTTTCACAACCACTCCAATAAGGAGACCATCAAAGAGAGCTCGCCTGGACCCGGTAGAGGAGGAGGATACTTTGGAGGGCAGCTCTTCCTTGACTTCAGAAGAGATTGATATGACCCTGCAGAGTCGGCCACAAACAGTTTGCTTTGTGTTCTGAGATAACTGTGAACTTCAACTGCTGATTCATTTGACAATAAAGTCTTTACAGTAATTGTAAAATGTGTCATGGTTAATATTACTGAAGTAATGGCCAGGAAGACTGTATAATATGTTGCATAGAGGGATTTATTTTTTATAAAACACAATTGATGAACAAACAACAGACTGCTGTATTCCTCTTACATGTAAAGCACCATAACCAGCTGTATTTCATGCGTTTTGGAGAGAGAACATTCAGACAGACAGTTCCAACCAGGATGTCCCACCATGCAAGCCTCTTCCTCCTCCAGCTGCTGCATCCGTATTCTTACCTAGTGTGAATCATGATCATCGTCATGTTATGTGAATAATGATCTCAACAGACAACTTGGTGTAACAGACAGTAACATTACCCGTGGTGTCTCCATGCAGCAGACATGTTCGGTGTCTGAAGGCCCACTTAGTCACCTAGATGAATATAGTACAGAATTTGAGCATTTCAACAACAAATCTTGTTAATATGGTAACCTGACGGACTTTGCTGACAAGCTGAGGTGTAAACCTCATGTTTGAATTTTGTAACAGTAAGTTTAGCACGTAATGTTGAGATGGAGCAAATCACGTTTATAAAACACAGCAGACAGCCTATAATTCAAATTCAGCACATAATTCTGGAGGACGACATGATACTGGCCAAATCCTGTTGCTTGTACATCTTTATATGTGTAGAGGATCAAGTTTTTAATCCCGTCAATGTGATGTAAACAAACTGCCCGCATACAGGACGCTGTTTTCAGCGAGTTTTCATCCGTTTAAATATAATGTTACGTCCCCATTTGGAAAACATGCAACTGTGAACTGTCAACAACACGGCACTACTAACGATATTAGTTGTGGCCAAAATAGCTCACAGATACGCTACTTATAGAGCAAAGAACGCAGGTAGCGTCATTGTGCTTAGCGCTAACTACGCTAACACACATCGAATTACCGTTCAAAACGTTACACAGACATGTTAACTAACCATTCAGAAACGTCCTGCTGCATCCGCGGCGTAGAACTTCTACAGGAGCTGGTCCTGGTTCTGGGTCGGAGTCCGGTCGGAGTTCGGCTGGACCGCTGTTGGTTTGTAGCGTAGAACCATAACCATGGCAACAAGCTGGACGCAGACAGCATGGGGCGGAGAGACACAACCACTTCCTCAGTAGGAGCGGGGTCGAGGGTCATCTCATTAGCATAAGGCTACACCCCGACAGAATCACCCGTTTGAAAAAGTGGGGTAAAAAAGCCGAAAATGAGGAGTGTTATCCACTCCGAAATACATGTTCTGATTGTTTTTTCCAGTTGAGGAATTCAAAGACCAGGTTTGGAGACATCAATAACTTATATTAACTTGTGGAAAAATAGCATAATAGGTCCCCTTTAACCGTGCATTGTGTTGTAAGTAGGCCTATTATATGTGAGGTCTGGTTAATACAAACATAGAATGATAATACAGATATACTGGGAAAAAATAATGCCTTCCACATGTTGCCTTGCGTATGTGTGTGTATGTATGTATTTATGTATGTGTGTGTGCGTGTGTGTGATATATATATATATATATATATATATATATATATATATATATAAACATATCCTCTTTGGTTTGCTGCCGTGTTCTATCGCTTGAGCACTATAGTCACGTTGACTTTGTTGTCCGACTTGACAGCCTGTGGCTGCCGTCTCTTTTCGAGCCCGCCCCCTCAGACACCTGCAGCTCTCGTCGGCGTGGTAAAGGTACGTGTCCACAGGGGCGATTTTAAACGCGAGTGGACGCGCCGCTTCCCAGTATTGCACGCTTGGTGGGCTGCCACTAGAGGATGATTGACAGGCGCTCTCCTTCAAACAACAGATTATTCGAGCGTTCGCGAGCGTTCCCGAGGCGGCGAGTCGAGCCCGGCGCCTCTGATTAGCATAAAGTAGATTCGACTTATACTTTAGGCAAATGAGGAGCGGCCAACTCGCGCGCCGTCTCTCGACATTCGCCGCAACGCTACCAGAATGCATTGCACGGCTTTTCACATAGACAATGGGCGCGTTTGGGATCGCATGCATTTGCGCCGATGCATGCACGAGACTTGAGAGGATCCGCCGGAACTCGTCATAAACACGCCAAGTTCCCACCACGTCAAGTCGGACACAGGTGCACTTCATGGACCGTTTTTTCTTTTTTTTTAATTTAAACTTTATTAATAATTGTATACATAACAAAAACTATCGCGCCAGGGGAAACTTCACGGACTTTGCACAAATAATATGGCCTGCTCAGTGACGCTGGCTTTCTTCGTCGCTGACATACTCGAGCCGAGGCATTTGAAGTCCCGTTGTTGACGGAGGCTGAGGAATTTTCTCACGTGGGAAATACCACGTGATAATTCTAACCAACTAGGGCAACGTTGAAGGGAGTGTCTTATGTCCGCACTTATTTCAGACCATCTGCAGAGAAAAGCATGCGAAGGGAGGTACCCTGGAGATCCCGCAAGTTTTTAAAGTCATGTGACATGTCGCAAAGGGAAGTTATCACCAGCATTTGTGACGTTTTTTTTCCCAGAATGCCTTGTTTTGCGAGGCAAATGCATGCGCATGCTTGATTCCAAACAAGCCTAAAGGTGCGTGTCCACAGGCAGCGGTGTTTCCCCGCGTCCCATTCATTGTCTATGTGAAAAGCCGTGCAATGCATTCTGGTAGCGTTGCGGCGAATGTCGAGAGACGGCGCGCGAGTTGGCCGCACCTCATTTGCCTAAAGTTGAGGTCGAATCTACTTTATGCTAATCAGAGGCGCCGGGCTCGACTCGCCGACTCGGGAACGCTCGCGAAAATGTGTTGTTTGAAGGAGAGCGCCTGTCAATCATCCTCTAGTGGCAGCCCACCAAGCGTGCAATACTGGGAAGCGGCGCGTCCACACGCGTTTAAAATCGCCCCTGTGGACACGTACCTTAATGAATGGGACGCGGGGAAACACCGCTGCCTGTGGACACGCACCTTAAGTCGGACACGATGGGTGCAGTCGAATAGTCAAAAAATAAGGTCCTAACTCCTATTCCTATCTCCTATTCCTTGACTTCTGGGGAAAACGTCACGGGGTTAAGGAAAGGCGATAGGAGAACTCAAAAGGACTTAGGAATAGTCGACCACGGTGCTCAGAGAATCCAACCGGACTTTCACTAAGCTGCGTCATTATAACGCGGCCGCTGATGATTGACAGCTGATGATCGGCGCCGGCGATTGACGTGCGTCTGCGCTGGAGAAACTACAATAATGGACTACAAAAAGCGCATCGTCCACTTCTCCACATGTTGGTTTTATAACCTAGTGTGAATCATGATCATCGTCATGTTATGTGAATAATGATCTCAACAGACAACTTGGTGTAACAGACAGTAACATTACCCGTGGTGTCTCCATGCAGCAGACATGTTCGGTGTCTGAAGGCCCACTTAGTCACCTAGATGAATATAGTACAGAATTTGAGCATTTCAACAACAAATCTTGTTAATATGGTAACCTGACGGACTTTGCTGACAAGCTGAGGTGTAAACCTCATGTTTGAATTTTGTAACAGTAAGTTTAGCACGTAATGTTGAGATGGAGCAAATCACGTTTATAAAACACAGCAGACAGCCTATAATTCAAATTCAGCACATAATTCTGGAGGACGACATGATACTGGCCAAATCCTGTTGCTTGTACATCTTTATATGTGTAGAGGATCAAGTTTTTAATCCCGTCAATGTGATGTAAACAAACTGCCCGCATACAGGACGCTGTTTTCAGCGAGTTTTCATCCGTTTAAATATAATGTTACGTCCCCATTTGGAAAACATGCAACTGTGAACTGTCAACAACACGGCACTACTAACGATATTAGTTGTGGCCAAAATAGCTCACAGATACGCTACTTATAGAGCAAAGAACGCAGGTAGCGTCATTGTGCTTAGCGCTAACTACGCTAACACACATCGAGTTACCGTTCAAAACGTTACACAGACATGTTAACTAACCATTCAGAAACGTCCTGCTGCATCCGCGGCGTAGAACTTCTACAGGAGCTGGTCCTGGTTCTGGGTCGGAGTCCGGTCGGAGTTCGGCTGGACCGCTGTTGGTTTGTAGCGTAGAACCATAACCATGGCAACAAGCTGGACGCAGACAGCATGGGGCGGAGAGACACAACCACTTCCTCAGTAGGAGCGGGGTCGAGGGTCATCTCATTAGCATAAGGCTACACCCCGACAGAATCACCCGTTTGAAAAAGTGGGGTAAAAAAGCCGAAAATGAGGAGTGTTATCCACTCCGAAATACATGTTCTGATTGTTTTTTCCAGTTGAGGAATTCAAAGACCAGGTTTGGAGACATCAATAACTTATATTAACTTGTGGAAAAATAGCATAATAGGTCCCCTTTAACCGTGCATTGTGTTGTAAGTAGGCCTATTATATGTGAGGTCTGGTTAATACAAACATAGAATGATAATACAGATATACTGGGAAAAAATAATGCCTTCCACATGTTGCCTTGCGTATGTGTGTGTATGTATGTATTTATGTATGTGTGTGTGCGTGTGTGTGTAATATATATATATATATATATATATATATATATATATATATATATAAACATATCCTCTTTGGTTTGCTGCCGTGTTCTATCGCTTGAGCACTATAGTCACGTTGACTTTGTTGTCCGACTTGACAGCCTGTGGCTGCCGTCTCTTTTCGAGCCCGGCCCCCTCAGACACCTGCAGCTCTCGTCGGCGTGGTAAAGGTACGTGTCCACAGGGGCGATTTTAAACGCGAGTGGACGCGCCGCTTCCCAGTATTGCACGCTTGGTGGGCTGCCACTAGAGGATGATTGACAGGCGCTCTCCTTCAAACAACAGATTATTCGAGCGTTCGCGAGCGTTCCCGAGGCGGCGAGTCGAGCCCGGCGCCTCTGATTAGCATAAAGTAGATTCGACTTATACTTTAGGCAAATGAGGAGCGGCCAACTCGCGCGCCGTCTCTCGACATTCGCCGCAACGCTACCAGAATGCATTGCACGGCTTTTCACATAGACAATGGGCGCGTTTGGGATCGCATGCATTTGCGCCGATGCATGCACGAGACTTGAGAGGATCCGCCGGAACTCGTCATAAACACGCCAAGTTCCCACCACGTCAAGTCGGACACAGGTGCACTTCATGGACCGTTTTTTCTTTTTTTTTTAATTTAAACTTTATTAATAATTGTATACATAACAAAAACTATCGCGCCAGGGGAAACTTCACGGACTTTGCACAAATAATATGGCCTGCTCAGTGACGCTGGCTTTCTTCGTCGCTGACATACTCGAGCCGAGGCATTTGAAGTCCCGTTGTTGACGGAGGCTGAGGAATTTTCTCACGTGGGAAATACCACGTGATAATTCTAACCAACTAGGGCAACGTTGAAGGGAGTGTCTTATGTCCGCACTTATTTCAGACCATCTGCAGAGAAAAGCATGCGAAGGGAGGTACCCTGGAGATCCCGCAAGTTTTTAAAGTCATGTGACATGTCGCAAAGGGAAGTTATCACCAGCATTTGTGACGTTTTTTTTTCCCAGAATGCCTTGTTTTGCGAGGCAAATGCATGCGCATGCTTGATTCCAAACAAGCCTAAAGGTGCGTGTCCACAGGCAGCGGTGTTTCCCCGCGTCCCATTCATTGTCTATGTGAAAAGCCGTGCAATGCATTCTGGTAGCGTTGCGGCGAATGTCGAGAGACGGCGCGCGAGTTGGCCGCACCTCATTTGCCTAAAGTTGAGGTCGAATCTACTTTATGCTAATCAGAGGCGCCGGGCTCGACTCGCCGACTCGGGAACGCTCGCGAAAATGTGTTGTTTGAAGGAGAGCGCCTGTCAATCATCCTCTAGTGGCAGCCCACCAAGCGTGCAATACTGGGAAGCGGCGCGTCCACACGCGTTTAAAATCGCCCCTGTGGACATGTACCTTAATGAATGGGACGCGGGGAAACACCGCTGCCTGTGGACACGCACCTTAAGTCGGACACGATGGGTGCAGTCGAATAGTCAAAAAATAAGGTCCTAACTCCTATTCCTATCTCCTATTCCTTGACTTCTGGGGAAAACGTCACGGGGTTAAGGAAAGGCGATAGGAGAACTCAAAAGGACTTAGGAATAGTCGACCACGGTGCTCAGAGAATCCAACCGGACTTTCACTAAGCTGCGTCATTATAACGCGGCCGCTGATGATTGACAGCTGATGATCGGCGCCGGCGATTGACGTGCGTCTGCGCTGGAGAAACTACAATAATGGACTACAAAAAGCGCATCGTCCACTTCTCCACATGTTGGTTTTATAAACAGCTGGTTCACTGACCGGCTTCAGGTCCAGCAGCTCCTCCTTCCTGTTTGACCGGTTGCTTTATTTACGTTTCATTTGTGGTTTTAGTTTCGTTTTTGTCAAGTTTGTAACATGATTGAAATAAATAAAAAAATAAAAAAAAACATTCGATTATTATCACTGTCCACACATATTTATCAACACTATTCTAATTACTGTATGTCTGCATGAAAGTTAATGTTAAATATGTAAATGCATATATCGTTTGTTTTCATGAACGGCCGAGGTGTGCGACACTTTAAATGTTGCTCTCGCAAAGAATTGTGGGTCGGCGTAATCTCCTTTCCTATCGCATAGGAAGGTCCGTTGCATCCTATGCTAAAGGAGCTCTGAAAGGAAGCATTGGAGCTCCTTTCCTTTGCATTTAGAGAATTCAAACAGCTCTTATCATGGCGGCCACTTGTTTACTTCCGGGTCACTTCTTCAGTTAGGAACCTTCCTAAGCAAAAAAGACTATTCGACTGCACCTAAATTCTAGCCATCATGCATCGCTTTCAACCCACAATCCATCACGTTAGGTAGCGCGCTGCAGGCGGCTACATCAAGTCGAATTCGCCTACTGACACAAGAGGGAAGAGGAGGGCTGCCATGATGACATCATGACACATTCTCTCTTTTACTTTTAGCAATTTTCTTCCCAGTGATTATAGCTAAATTCCTAATCTCAAATTTCATTAATTCCCAACACTTTCCAAAATTGTTTAATGTATTAGCTTGTCTCCAATATTTTTCAATAATATCCTGGGTATCCTTTTTAAATGGTTTGTTCTGTAACAGTGTTTTATTTAATCTCCAGTAATCTCTATTGGAGTTACTTTTTAATAAAGCCATGTTGACCTTAATTATAACAGCTTGGTGATCAGTGAAAACCGCGGGCTCTATTATAATTGATTCCACTCTATTTTCAATGTCTGAGGAGATCAACCAAAAGTCCAAACGAGATAGTTAAGATTTGTCCTTGTTTGACCATGTATATGAGTTTTGGTTTGGATTTTTGTGTCTCCAGATATCAATGAGGTCCAAACTACTAAGGATATTGAGTAATTAATTCCCTACTTTGTTCTTTGGGGGCCATCTGTCCATGGCATCATCCAACACTGTATTGAAATCACCTCCCCATAATACCTTGGCAGTAGGAAATGTTAATAATAGTTGATTTATTTTACCTTCTATTGTTGTAAACAAAGTTCTGTTATTTAGTTTATTGTTATAGCCATATATATTAGTGATGACAAATTGAGAATGGTCAATGTCCACAAGAAGTATTAACCACCTACCATTTTTGTCCGAGAGATGTTTAATTATTTTGCCTTTAAAATTTCCCTGTAATATAGCGACCCCTGCTGACCTGTTACTTCCAAATGATAACCACACATTTTTCCCCCATTGATTCCTCCAAAACGCAACATCTGCTTCTGAAGCATGGGTTTCCTGAATAAAATAAAAATCAGCACCTTTCTTTTGACAATACAAAAATAAACACTTTCTCTTTAACACGTTTTTAATAGCCCTGGCAGTGCCGTCGTATAGGGGGGAAAGGTGATGACAATTCTAAGGGCCCACAGCCCGCTAGGGCCCACACACAGCCCCCAGTAGGTGGCATTGGCAATGAATGGGTAGAGGGGCCCACACCGATATTCATTCAGGGGGCCCAGAATTCCTAGCAACTGCCCTGACACGAACACGAACAACCCAGAAAAAAAAACAACTTTAACCAATCGTTAGTTTTTCTTCTCAACTGTTAACTGTACCTGCAGTAAACACTGCACTAATAAACCTTATTGCCATATTGATAACTCTTGTACTTTATAAAGCTATAAAACATATTGGAATAAAAGATTCCAAAACATAGCAGTACACTTAACTTCTGCTTACATTGTACTTTACCTGTCACCTTATTTTATTTCTTTCCCATTCACAAACGCCCTATTTCCAACAAAGTAGGCCTTGTCACCCCTCTTTCTTGCTTCTTCCACTGTTGGCCATAAACGACTGCATGCGTCTCGGTTAGCTGCTGTCAAATCCTCTTTGAAGTGGAGTCGGTGGTTCTTCAGGTAGTTGTTAGCCTTGGAGCCTTTCCATAGGACATCTCTGGCCGTCCTGGATAAGAAACTGATGATCAATGGACGCGGTGGCTGGTCCTTTCCTCCATCCTTTGGTCTCCCTATTCTGTGAGCAACATCCACCGCTGCTACGACCAGCTCAGCCTCCGCGACAGGTAGCACAGCTCGACAGATGTCCTGGACTTGAGATTTGATGTTGGTATCATCTTTTGGGGGAACCCCGTGCAGTCTACAGGAGATTATGCCATCTACTGTAGCGGTCAGTCTCATTCACTTTCTGCTCCATCCCGTTCACTTTCTTCTTAAGCAGCTCACAAGAGTTTTTTAGAGCTATGTTTTGTTTTTTTAAGTCGAAAACTTCTTGATGGCAGAAATCCGGCATTTACAGACCACAGCACCTGAGGCTGTTTGCGGCACTTGCCACTGACCTGCCGCGGCATTTACCGACATGCCACGGCACCTGAGGCTGTTTGAGGCACTTGCCACTGACCTGCCGCGGCATTTACCGACATGCCACGGCACCTGAGGCTGTTTGAGGCACTTGCCACTGACCTGCTGTGGCATTTACCGACCTGCCACGGCAACTACAGCTTTTTGAAGCAGCTGCCACAGGATGAAGTGACAGTGGGGCTGTTAAATTATATTTTTTAATAAGAAAACATGATAATAAAAAGTGATTTAACCATAAAGACTTGGCACATAAGAACGTAGCATTATCAGAGCACTAATATTAGAGAGATAAGGAAATCTGTCAAAATTTGATGGATGAGGGGAGGGGGGAGGGGTAAGGGGATTTGAATATTTAATGAGTATGACGTCATCGTCCCTGCGTGGGAAGATGGGGGGTTGAGAACGTGGGTTGAATATTTAATGAGTCATCGTCATCGTCTCTGCGTGGGAAGAGGGGGTGTGCGTTGTAGTCTCACACAGTCTTCTGACACACAACCTTAAAAGACCTTAAAAACAATAGAAAATGGGGAGGGGTTAGAAAAGGGGGAGTGTAGAAAAAGGGGGATCTTTGTAAGTTTTGGATATCTAATTAGTATGAAGTCTCACACAGTCTCAGCTGTGCCCCCCTCAACCTGGTGCATGGGACAAGAGTTTGTAATAAACTTGTTTTATTCACAGAAAACGTATTTAAACACATCATCATTGTCATCAGAGGTTGCGGTGTGTAGCTCCTCCATGAAATCAGCTGAGAACAGGAGACCTAGAAGAAAAGAGAAGCAACACCAATTGAGTCCATTTCTGAGCCCAATTCTGCTGAGAAAGGGCCAAAGGTCAGCCCCCTCTAGGTTTACAGATCTGAGCACACTGTCACACACACACACACACACACACACACACACACACACACCTATGAAAGAGTTGACTATTTGAATGAAATCTTTAGGTTGCACAATAGGTGAATTTACCTCGTTATATTCCTTAAAACCATGGGAAAATATTGTCTATTGTTTTGTTGTCTATTGAACTTTAGGCACTGTCAAAAAGAAGCTTTGAAGTTCTTCAAGCTATTCACATTGTCTCGGGAAAACATATTTAAACTCGGAGAAAACTCAGTATATCACAACCTTCTGAGGTTTCCAGATCAGATCAGACCAGACACAGCCATTCAGCATGAGGACAGGTAATAATCTTTTTTTTATTTTATAAAAACTTATTTGTTTAGCGTTTCTATAATAGTAGTATTTATTCTACAAAAAAACACGATAAGCAGTTGAACATCGCGTTGAAATCCACGCCGCTCCTCGGAAGACTCTGCCTGATCCTCGCCAGCAACCCGTCTTGTGTAAGTAGCCTAATGATTTATCTACTTTTATTTCATTACCTCCGATCTACGCCGTTATTGTTATACGTTTTTTTTTTTCAGACATACTTATTAAATACTTGTTTTAATACTTTGTTTAGTTGACGAATTGGACGGATGAGGAACTGTGCCTGATTTATCTTTCAAAGTTGGAAAATGACGCTCGGGGTGAGTTTTATTTCAATTTAATAATAATAATTAAACTTGTTTAATAATATGTTTATTATTTCGATTTAATTTATAGAAGGAATCTCGGAAGTTTCTAAAGTGATCCCCTTTTCACAATCGCAGTTTGGTGAGTCAAATGATTCACATTTTACATTTTTACAAGCACGAGTAACGAAATGAAATAACACTTACAGATTTTCCCCTCGAGCCTCCGTGCCGTTGGATGCCCTTATCGGGGCAGTCGTCTTCATCAGACGGCAGCGGGAGTCTTCAACAGGCCTTCGTGAAAAGACCCCGACACGGCTAGCGTCGTTAACTTTCAGATGGCTGCCGAGAACGAAGCTCAACCCCCGGATGTTTCAGAGAGCGCCGAGGCTGCACCCTTGCTCCGGGAATTGGTTCCAGACGTGGATCTCAACTCCGAGCCCGAAAACGACTCCGAATCTCGGCAAACACGGCCCGCATGCATCCGCCGTAAGTTCATTTTTATATTGAGTTTCGCGACAACCTTTCATACGACGGAGTATTAGGGCCAGACTAAAAGAAAAAAAAAATATATATTTTTTAAATTACGAGAATAAAGTCATAATATTACGAGAATAAAGTCATAATATTACGAGAATAAAGTCGTAATATTAGGTCTACGAGAATAAAGTCGTAACATTACGAGAAAAAAGTCATAATATAACGAGAATAAAGTTGTAATATTACGAGAATAAAGGTCATAATATTACGAGAATTAAGTCGTAATATTACGAGAAAAAAGTCGTAATATTACGAGAAAAAAGTCATAATATTACCAGAAAAAAGTCAAAGCCGTTATCAAGATCTGACGTGACCAGCTCAACCAAACAGCAGCCTCAGTTGCAGTTGGTTGCAGTCCACTACCAGACAGCTCCTCTTCCACAAAAGAAGCAATTTCTTCCAAGTCCGTGTGGTTCTTTCTTCGAAACAGACACAGTCGTTTTTTTCTCTTAGTCTGGCCCTAATACTCCGTCGTACTTTCACTTACCCGCCTTCATTCAAATGAATTTTTCGCTCAGGGAAGTGGGCGGGGGATGTTTCCGGATGTGGGAGTTGTTCTTCTTCTTCTTTAGTTAGGCAGACTAGACGCAGCTTTGGCGTATGCTGCCCCTACAGTTTGTTATTAAGAACTACAACAAACCCTGTTTTTTTTTTTTAGAAGCGTTAGAAAATGAAAATGGCTATCTTCAACTTTTACAAGACGCGCTTGATAATTTAGAATCGAGTAACCAGGCAGATTGTGACGACTATTTCCAACCTTTACAAGATGCCCTTGATCATTTAGAATCGAGTAACCAGGCAGATTGTGAATTAGAGTATTTCCAACCTTTGCAAGATGCTCTTGATAATTTAAATTCAAACAAGACCCAAAACTCACACACACAGACGCGAGGGGTGCGGCAGCGGGAGACACAAGGGGGGCCGCAGCAGCAACCAGCCCATTCAAATTCAAATGAGACCCGACGGTCACAGCAGCAGCAGACAGACACACACCAGAGGCAGCAGGGGGGTGGTTGGTCAAATGCCGAAGACTTAAGGCGTGATACATTCAACAATATAGAGATGAAAAGTGTTTTAACTTTTCCTCAAAACAACGGTGTAACAGATTATGCCACATTTTACCGTCGAGTCATGGGGGGCCTTGAAAACTCGGAAAAGGTAACTGCGGAGGCTAGACCCGACGATATCGTTCAATTAGAGTTAATCGGTGACAGCGCGCGACAACACACCTCCTTTACTTTTCAAAACGATGCCGGGGCTGTGATGAATGCTTTTCAAGCCGTACTAGACCAACTGCTACAATCAAACGTGGCAATTATGGACGATGGTGAAGTACAGGCGGTGGTTCAAGTGGTACATAACCCTAGAGGGGGTGTCAGAAGAAAAGTGGAAACCCTTTTGGAACACGAACTCCACAGAAAGAAAGCTCGCTTTCTGTATAAACCATACAACTCAAATAATCAACTCTGTTTCGCCATCAGCCTAGCCCACCTGATCCATCCTGAATTTACAGATAGCCAGGCTGTGATGGAGGCCGGAAAAATACAGAAAAAAACGGGTTTAGACGACCAGACCTCCGTCACTTTCAGTCATATCCCTAAATTTGAAAAAGTTGTGCAACGTAAAATTGTCATACTGTACAGAGAAGAGGG
Source organism: Chelidonichthys spinosus (assembly GCA_029853015.1). Taxonomy (NCBI): domain Eukaryota; kingdom Metazoa; phylum Chordata; class Actinopteri; order Perciformes; family Triglidae; genus Chelidonichthys; species Chelidonichthys spinosus. The sequence continues at coordinate 102,208 of JARXKY010000026.1, forward strand.
TCAACGTCCCTTCTCACGGTTCGAGACAGATTCCCCCAAATCAGACAAACCGTTGTATCTGTATTTATCTCAGAATCATTACAGCGGCATCAGCGACGTTAAAGGATTTTTGTCAAAACCGTACGTTTGCCACTACTGCTAAAGAGGGTACACCAACCCCAACAGACACAGCTGCAGCGGGCATTGCATGGTCTGTACAAATCCTGACTGTGTAAAAATAATGAAAAAAACGGTCTTTTGCCAGGATTGTAACATGTGGTGTCAGTCTCCCACATGTCTCCTCAGACATAGGGAAAAACGATTAATAAAGGGCAAACTCGTCAGCATTTGCGATCGGCGGAAAAAATGTCTTAAATGCAAACTATTTTACGATATACCTTTGGCTACAGGTAATGATAAACACAAGTGCCTTACGTTAAAATGTCAAATATGTAGAGAGGCGTTACCCCGCACCGCAGAGGCATCCGAAACGGAGCATCTTTGCTACATCCAACCCCTTGCACGCGAGGTAGAGCACGAATATAAAATCATATTCTATGATTTTGAGACGTTTGTTGATGATAAACACACACACATTCCCTTTCTAGTCTGTACAAAGACGTTGCAAGGAGAAGAGTGGGGTGCTTTTGGTTCGGACTGCGTTACAGTTTTCCTCACACATTTTAGGAAACCTTGTTATCGTCAATCTACATTTATTGCCCACAATTCAAGAGGATTTGACGGCTACTTGATTCTGAGAGGTATGGTGGAGTTGGGCATAACACCCTCTATCATCATGCAGGGGAGTAAAGTTCTCTGTTTTGAAGACCCTGATTTTAGGCTAAAATACATTGACTCGCTTTCCTTCCTTATCATGCCACTCAGCGCGATGCCCAAAGCGTTGGGATTCCAAGATTGGTCCAAGGGGTATTTTCCTCATAAATTTAGTTCGGAGGAACATTTAAACTATGTAGGAAAATACCCCCCGATCAACAATTACGGTGTAGAACGCATGATGGCCGTCGAGCGGACCAAGTTTGAGGCATGGTATCATAAAGAGAGCCTAGGGGTCTTTGATTTCCGAAAACAAGCGTTACATTACTGCAAAAACGACGTCGACATTCTCCACACAGGATGTATCAAATTTAGAGCAGAATTCATCAGCCAGATGGGTGTTGATCCTTTCACCCATATCACCATTGCCTCAGCCTGCATGAAGGTGTTTGCGACTAATTTCCTCGAGCCACGCACTCTAGCCATACCTTCACCGGATAACTACAGGCGTCAGTGTAAAAAATACTCCCACGCCAGCATTCAATGGTTAGAATGGGAGTCGCGTCGTCGCGGAATTTTCATTCAGCATGCTTTAAACAAAGGGGAAAAACAGATGGGGTCATACTTTGTAGACTGGTCTCATTGGCAACAAACAGTACGTCTTGGAATTTCAGGGGTGTTTTTATCACGGATGCCCAACGTGTTTCGAAGCCAGCGCCATATGTCCTTTGACAAACACTCCTTACGGGGAGTAAGGGCTACCGAGGAAAAAATAAAAAATAGAAAAAATAGAGGCGTTAAAGCGTGATCACAAAGTCAACACGATCGTCATAAGAGAGCACGAGTGGAATGAGATGAGAAAATCACACCCTGGGGTAATGGACTTTCTCAAAACTCGCAGTTTTCCCGAACCTCTTATCCCACGACACGCTCTTTTTGGGGGTAGGAAGAGCGCCTTCAGCTTGAGGCACACGGCGGGGGAGAAGCAGCGTGTATTGTATGAGGATGTCACATCTCTCTACCCGTATGTCAACAGTGCGTTTCCTTACCCATTGGGTCACCCCGTCATCATCCACACGGATTTTGATGACGTTCAAAACTATTTCGGTCTGATCAGGGCTCACCCTCCTCGAGGTCTCTATTTCCCCGCGCTACCCTTCAGAACGGCTAAGGGCAAACTAGTGTTTACACTTTGCCGCACATGCGCCGAAAACAATAACCAGCAGGGATCTTGCGAGCACAATGAGGAGGCCAGTGCACTGACGGGGGTCTGGGTCACGGTTGAATTCAACAAAGCTCTGCAGCTGGGGAACAGAGTCGGCGAGATTACAGAAGTGTGGCACTTTGAAAAGCAGAGCAGTACCGTCTTTACGGGTTATGTTCAAACTTTTCTAAAGGGGAAGCAAGAAGCTTCAGGGTATCCTAAAGAAGCCGTAGATGCAGAAAGCAGGGAAAAGTACATTTGTGACTATCGTGAAAATCAGGGAATACAGTTGGATGCTGCAAAAATTGAGGTCAACCCAGCCAAGAGACAAATGTCAAAACTCTGTTTAAACAGCCGTTTGCAGAGAAGCACAATAGAACTCAGACCACCTTGGTGAGAAAACATTTTTTTTACCACCGCTTACGCACGCTTGAAAATGTACGGCTACCTAGAGAGGCTGCAAGAAAGAGTTCTTTACACAGACACCGATAGTTTAATCTACACGGTGAATGAGGGAGAAGCTCCTCTGGAGACAGGGTCCTATTTAGGGGAGTTGACGGATGAGCTGGGGGGAGACAGCATTCATGAATTTGCCTCCGCCGGTCCAAAGAGATACGCCTACCAAACCCGTCAGGGTAAAAAAACTGTGCTGCGTGCCAAGGGAATCACTCAAACTTGCGAGTGTTGTGAGAGGGTCAACTTTGACAGCGTTAAAGATTTGGTGGAGGGATATCTACAGGGATAGAAAACGGGGGAGATATACACACCTCACCACAAAATTGTTCGTGATAAAAGGGGCTTCCTTTAAAAAAAATTTTCATTCGAAAAAAAGTTTCGAGTAGTGTACGACAAGACGTCTTTTTCCCGACGACAAAACTTGACCTTTTGGGTATTAGAGAGAGAGAAAAATGGAAAAAGTAGACTTTGATCCTAGATTTTATACACCTTTTTCATGCCTGATTGTAGGGCCTAGCGGGTGTGGAAAGACTTTTTTTGTAAAATGTATATTGGAAAATTGTGAACACGTCATGAATTCTGTACCTGACAACATTGTGTGGATTTAGACATCCTTTCAACCCATGTATGCCGAACTAAAAAAGATGAATAAAAAAATTAAATTTGTTGAAGGACTGCCTGATTCTTTTGAAGATGAAAACTTGTTTCCAGCCGATCAGACTCATTTGGTCATTCTGGACGATGTTATTTTTCAGGCCTCCAATCATCCCGAAGTGGTTAAAATTTTCACGCAGTACAGACATCATAGAAACATGAGCGTTATGATGCTGACCCAGAATGTTTTTCATCAGGGTAAATTTTCACGCACAATTAGCTTAAATTGCAATTATATGATCCTGTTTAAGAACCCACGGGACAGATTGCAGATTAATGTATTGGCTCAGCAAATGTTCCCCACACAAAAAAGTTTTTTCTTGGAAAGTTTCGCGGATGCTACTCTGGACCCTCACGGATATTTATTGGTCCACCTGACGCCTTTCTGTCCAGAACAATACAGACTGAGGTCGGGTGTGCTTCCGCATCAGTGGCCCGTTGTGTACCTGCCAAAAACATAATTTGGAAAAAAAAAATGTCAAAGCGGATAAAAAGGAATGGTCCTATGTTAAAAGCTCTGTACCATGCCACGCCTCAAAAACGCAGAGACATTCTGAGTTACGGCTCCCCAGACTTTATCCAGACGCTGTGCGAAATTGCTTTAAACATTCTGAAGGGTAATGTACCCTTGTCTCAGTCTCAATTCAATAAACTTAAAAAACAAAAGAAAATCATCAGACTGCTGGCCGATAAAAGGACCGGACTTAAACGCAAGCGCCAGACTCTGATGAAACAGTCGGGCGGTTTTCTTTTACCCTTGCTCTCTACAATCGTACCGTTTATAGGGAATCTTATCGGAGGATTGGTCAGAAAAGATTGAATATGAAAAAGGCTCAAAAAATGTTTCTCCTATCCCCCCAACAATTGAATCGTCTGACTCGGTCGGAGGAAACCATCAGACACTCGGCAGAGGATGATCTGGACGCTAAAATGAGAGCCGTCTTAAACAAACCCGGATTGAATCCTCATGAAAGAATCAAAAGATACGATACCCTGCTGCAGAGATATCTTAGCCTGGTTAAGTAGGGGCAAAATGAGGAGAAAAGGATGACGATGATTGCGAGAACTTTCCCGTGGAACGAACCGGTGAACGAGCCGGGGCACATTAACCCTGGGTCTCCGACATCCTCTGTCAGGGAGTCGGAGGATGTCACGATGATGGAGGTTATGAAAAACCTCCCCCAACGCGATCGTAAAAATGCCGAGTACATTATGAAAAAATTATCCGAGAATGATAAGGGATGGACCACTAAAGGAGAGTTTGTTCACAAGGGAGCACCTGTGCATGGATCTCATATGGTTGATTTACTGAAACACCTGATGCAGTGGACCAAAAAAACGCAGAACCGCGCACCCAACGGGTGGAGAAATTTTTTATCGGCGTTGACGGAGCTAAACGAACCCACATCGACCATTCATAACCCCAGAGCACGGGATCAATACACGCGTAACCCTAAAAGCAGAGGGGGAGTTTGTACCAGAATGGGAGGAAGAGGAGGAGGAGGCTGAAAAAGGGAAACGGGATGAGTCGGTCTCTACACCCAGACTAGGTGGAACGGTGGAAAAAGAAACATTTCTAACCCCCAAGCTTTGGATTCATACCAAGAAAGAGTTGGGGGGTGAGGGGAAAAGAAGAAGAGATAAAGTAACATTGTCCCTACGTTGGATTCAACCCGAGAAAGAGTTGGGGGTTGAGGGGAAAAGAAGAAGAGATAAAAAAGTTACATTGTCCCCACGTTGGCTAAACATTGAATAACATGACACGACAAACCTTTTCAATAAAAAAAAGTTTATTCATCAAACGCAGTGTGTACAGCATTTTCATTTCATTTTTTTGTTTGGTTCAAAAAAGTTTCTAAACAACAGGCGTCTTGTACGCCGCAACTACTATTATTCTTATTAGAGCTAGTACAACGTAACATTTTTTTCACCAAGGTATATACTTAAAGGTCATTTTTCACTACATCATTTTCGTATAAAGACAAAACTTGTTCAAAAGACAGCCCGCAAAATCGATGGTACAGATAATAAACGCAGTGTTGACCGCACACTGTGGATAAAGGGTGTTGAAGCTGGAGGTTGTGGTACAATATCCGGTCTGAACGATTTTCCAAAAAGCGCAAGATGCTCCGAGGGTAGTATTCAAAATCGGGAGAAAATCCATAAGAATCAAAAAAAGTTGCGGTCCCATCTTCCTCCAGAGTCATCGATAACCAGTGCTCCCCGGGCCTATGTCCTTCATGCGTGTTGACGATAAAGTAGGAGGGTAAGGCAAAGGAGCGAGTCAGCGAGGTAAGCTGGTCAGAGGCCCATACACCGCAGAAAACATCCCCTAGCACTTTCCGCAGAAGCTTCTCAGATCCAAGTACTTTTCACCTTCTCCCGGAATAAAAAATTCAATAGGACCCCAGTCGGTGATGGCGGACAGCGGCAGGACTTCTGTGTAGGTTTTATCTTCGATAGACATTTGAGTCATAGGAGTTGAAAATAAATCCAGCTCAGCCATCGTGCATTTGGCCGAATTTTGATGTAAAACGCCCGTACATCACAGGTGAACCTGCGAAACCGGGGAGGGAACCCCCCACTTGGCTTTCATAATAACCCACTAAACGTAGAGGGTCATGCATGGGGTGACTCATTCTCGCTTCTATTTTTTCTGACGGGTCTAAAGTGGAGCCTCACAATAGTCTTGCCAAAGGTAAAATCGATGTGTTTGTTCTGATCAGATTTAATCTCCCGGGTGTTTTCAATGTGTAAAATATCTCCACATTCTTCCTTTCAAAGTACGATTAAATCTTTCAACCACCGAGGCTTTAGGCGGGTCCACACCGGACCGACTGCCCGATTCGCGTCGGTAAATGAAGCCTGGCTACTTAATATGGCCGACTCGAACAACGACATGGGCGGTTCACACCTACGGAACTACAGCCCACACCATACGTTCCGCGGCACTAATCTGTATTGTGGGCCAAAAAACACGAAAACCGGAAGTAGGCGGTCCTCTCTAGACCACCTTCTTCGATTCCACTGGTTATCTGGTATGTTTACCATCGTCACTTCCGGGCTTCACTGATTCGCTAGTCAAGCTGCTAGCCTCCACCAATCAGAATGGTAAAAGAGTGACCGACTCGCTTGGGGGATTACACATTTTAATCGGCTGAAATGAACGCCGACGTGGGCCGATTCGAGCGACCACACCAAGCAGACTCATGTCACGGACGCCGACTCTGTCAAAGCGCCAATTTTCGGTCTGGTGTGGGCCCGCCTTTTGAGATCACTGGCTGTAGAAAAATGTACAATATCCTGTTTCTCCATCAGAGCTTGAAAACTTTTGTTGAAAAATTCTTTCCCCGCGTCAGTTTGTAGTTTGAGAGGGATTTGGCTTTCCTCCAACAGTGATTTAAACGATTTAACCACGTCGTCGGCGGTCTTTCTCTTCAAGGCCCTTACATAGGCCTTCTTGGAAAATACATTGATGACCGTTAATAAATAATTAAAACCATGGTTATATTCAGCCAAGGCTTGCATGTCACAGAGGTCGGCTTGAAACTGGGTTAAAGGACGAGGTACAAAGACTCTGTTTCTTGGAAAATTGATGCGGTTTATGGAGTGTATAGGCATCCTGTCCCGTTAGATATTCTTGAACGTTTTCTCTCTTGACACGTTGCCCCGTTTCATCCTGTACAGCTCTATGGAGTCGATCTACCCCTCCGAAACTACCCGGGTGTGCGGGTGTATAGTACGCATTTTCCATAGCTTTCTTCATTGTGGAAAGACGGCAAAGAAATGACCTCAGATTGCTTGGTACACATTTATTTATTCTTTCACGAGAAACAAAGTCCATCTACAACAATTTCTATAAACTATAAACCATAAACTATTAGCAAAGTTTGATATAAAACAAGGATACCGTAGGTGAATCTAATCATATCGTGTAGTTTTTGTAGTTCAAGAAAAACATTTACGGGGATGTCGCATCGCAGGCGAAACATCGTCGTATCAACAAACAGAGCATATAAAACGAACACGTGATAAGGTGAAGGTTGAAAAGACTTTTCTTTAGACCATTCCGACAAAATTATTTCAAAAATGTCGGACAAGTTTATAGAACTATGACACCCAACAAGAAAGACGATTGCACCCCAGGTAGGCTTAGAGCGGGCACAATAAAGAAGGATTTGCAGTATTTGAGGTTCGTCTCGTTTTAGAATTAACGGTTCTATCGCGTCTATCAACAGATAAATAACAGCGTGGTTCTCGACAAAGTTTACAAGTTTTCTCCAATAATTACCCATCTTTTTTTTTTAATTCTTCCAGCAATCTGTCACCATACCAAGATGTCTCAGAATCGTTTCATCATGTACATGTCATCTATGGCTCTCCAGACATTTCTCTCAGATTTCAGTTGAAACAGCAGAGCGTCGGCATAGGTTTTGACCCTTTGAATCCTTAACCTTGATGCAACGAAGCGCCAGCAAGCATTGAATGGCCTGAATGAATTTAGAGGTACGCAGACTCTTGATGACTCCAGAGTAGTTGTACAGGAGAAAGTCCTCTTCAGGGGGTTCCAGGCATGGGTGCTGTCTCTGGCTCGGGTGGTTCACCTGGCAGCCGTAGCACTCGCTCTGCCTAAACTTGTGGAGGGCCTGGTTGAGGAGATGAAACACGGCCATTCTCACCGTGCTGGTGAAAAACAACATTAGCCCCCCATCGGTTTCATCGTCGATGCGCGTCGTCGAGCGTAAGTTTTGCTTCGAGTTGAAAAAGAGTATATCTCTCTTTCGAACCAGCATGTGAGCGGGAGCCGTGTTCATGCTCATTCTACCGCACAGAAATGCTTCGTCGATGATTTCGAGAACTTTCCCATCAACCTCCTCTTCATGAAGCTTTTCTACGTACGGCTCTTTCACACCGATAGATCTCAACCAGCCGCTTACTTGTGACTCGGTCCAGCTTGAGGGGTCCGAGAGTGCCGGGGACGGTGGCGGGGCTGACGGCGTGGATGTCGGGGTGGATGGCGTTGTCATTATGTTTGCGAGGGAATTCTCCTCCTCCTCCCCCTCCTCCATATCAGTCTCTGACAAAGTCTGTGTAGCACCGTCGGTTTTCACCCTCTGTCTGAAGCGCCTATGGCATGGCGGGATTAAAGGCATTTCTTCGTCGCTCTCCTCCTCTGGCACAGCCGTCAATTCAGGGGTGTTAAAGCTCTCTGTCATGTTCCCGGGTGGATCAAGTTTGTCGAATTGTGGTATAAGGCAGGTCTAATTGTCTTGTTTGACATTTTCTTTACCGCTCCAAAAAGCGGGAGATCCGGGTCTTGATATAGCGTTGAGAAAAGTGAATGTGAGAAAAAAACATTGTGGATTGGTCGAGACTGTGGCGGGGGTGTTTCCTCAAAGGGGATTGGTCCAGACTGTTGCGGGGGTGTTTCCTCAAGGGGATTGGTTGAGAACGCGTTAGGAGTGTTTTCAAAGGGGATTGGTCTAAACTGATGCGGGGCGTGTGTTTTCATTGTCTGCCGGGGCTGTGTCCTCAAAGGACAACCTTCTTTTCAGCGTCAGCATGCTTTTCCAATTTCGACTGCTTCGAAAGAGGTTGTCTATCTTCTCCTTCATTTCCCCCATACGCTCTCGCCATGCGACAATGGGTATGACCACCACCGGTGTAAACACCCCGCATTCAGAGTTGAAAGTCTCCAGGGCAAAGACGTTGGGCTCGGTCCACTGGGCTGAATAGGGACCGGTGATTTTAGGAGCACGGAGACTGGCACGGAGAAACCAACGACCTGAGACCGAAGATTTCGTCTCCCACGTGGCACTGAATAGAATTCTTCTCTCATTCAACTCAGCCAACGTCCTTGGTAAAGTATCCAAGCTTCCTTTTGCACATTTGCTGCCCGGAGAAGGATCACACCACAGGAAATCATGCATTGCCAGACTTAACACATCCCAATCAACGGTAGATAACGATGTAGCATTAGAAAATGGGCTTGATTCTCCTCTCTCTTTCAGCTGGAATAAGCAGAGATCCCCCGTCTCATATCTGAAAACGTATCCAAAGGATCCTTCCATTCCGTAATCTTCCAAGTCCCATTTCTCGCTCGCTCTCCTGCCACTCACCTACCACGGCATTTACCGACCTGCCGCGGCAGCTTCAGCTGTTTGAGGCAGTTGCCACTCACCTGCCACGGGATGAAGTGACTTTGGTTTTACGTTGGCTAGTTTTTGATAATAAATTTGATTTAATCAAGACTTCGTGCAAATGTAGCACAATCAGAGCTGTAAATATTGTTAGAATTTATGAATGCCAAAATCAGCAGGTACATGAACCTAATAATCAAATAATGTGTGTGTGGGTAACTTTTTTCCCCGTTTGTTCTGTCAGTCTCAACAGCACAGTAAAGAAGACTCTATTTAGCTTTTTTTGTTCACTCTTTTTATTAATGTTGTTTTAAGCCTCTTCCTCTGTTTCCTCAAATCTGGCAAAAACTTTGTAATTTGCTGCATCCATAAGTTTTGCACAGAATTGGTTATAGTCCTCTCTTTTTTCAAAGGCAAAAGTGAACAATTCAGCTGGAGAATCCTCGTCAAGGTCATTTCCCCATTCTTGCAGTGAACTGAGGATCTCTGCTTGTTCCACTTTGTCCATCATAAGGACTGCAGGAAGTTTGAGTCGGCCTTGGAAAGTTTGTTTGTTGCACCAGTCAGCTGCATTCAGGCAATCCCTCAAAAGAATATTTTCCTGCAGAAAACAAAAAAATTCAGTGTGGTCAAAGTATATAGTAGGCTACATATTTGTGTTGTTCTCAAATAATACCTCAAAATTATTGAGCATTTGCAGTGCATCATTTTAAAGGAATACTGTTTTAATCAACATTTGTGTAATTCAAGACTTTAAAGTTGTGAAATTCTGTATTTCAAACATCTACTTCATTCACCTCCCAGATTCAGCTTGCATATGAAATACTTGATCTGCCAACATGTACAGGTGTCTATCTAAACTTCAAGGTTCATAATGTCAAACTAATGTTGTTGTGAACGTTATATACAACTTCCGCCATCAGGTGTCGCCTTAAGCAAGTGAAGTGGGCTCTGGCCACTGAACAGCTGTGATGGCAAAGCCGTAAAACTAGAACAACTTTGTTGTTGCTGGGTATTGCATTTAATAGTAAGCAGCAATTTAGTACTTTCAGCGACCCAGTTTTCTGGTGGATCAGAGCAACTTCACATATAGTTAGTTTTTGTTGCTGAGTGCAGAAATTAAGTTACTGTCAGTCAAACTATATCAAATCTGCCTGTATTTATGTCTTCAAGACACTGACACTGCTTTCATATATGAAATATATGTTTCACATGATTAATCTCCAGAGTGTGTGTGTGTGTGTGTGTGTGTGTGTGTGTGTGTGTGTGTGTGTGTGGAAATGTCTTACCTCTTCTGAGCTCCTGTTGTGATCTCTGCAGCTCTGGAAAAACAGTAAAAGATAAGGATCTGAAAATGAATCCGTACTACATTCTGCAATTATGTTAACTTGATCTGCAAAACTAATTTATGCCAAGACAGACAGAAAAGATAAAGTAATGTTGTGCATGCACAGCCACAACACAAACCATTACCTTGTCTTGTCCTGGGAAGATGTGCTCTTCATAAGCAAAGATTCTGCTTGATATCGGCACATGTTGCGGTTGTTTTGCAACCACTTAATCAAAATCTACAAAACAAACATAATAATCAACAACAACAATAAAAATAATAATAATAATATGTTTCAGCTCACCTCTGGCAAAATGACCTGTGAAAGAAATTGCTGCTTCTCTACTACAGGTCCAGGCACTGACAGGATTTTTTCCAGTCACTCAATCAATTCTTCTGTCTGGGTTAACAAGTAAAGATGAAACGTGGAAAAACAATATTGTCACTATTTATCAATTCCTCTCTTTCCCCATCCTCTGCCTGAAAGTTGTTACTTAACATATGGTTAGTCATGTCATTCCTCCCATTCACCAGCATTTCTCTGTCAAAAAATACTTCTTCCCTAATAGTTGTCATATATTACTTACAAAATCTGTACAAAAATGTAAGTATGTTTTGGAATATAAATTCTAGAACATCGTGATTTCCAGATATTGGTCACTCACATTCTGTTGTTTGCAATTATTTGAAGACAGGACTGTGTGCAAATAGGGCACAAAGAGAACACCGTACATAACTTTGTGTCACTGAATAAAGTGAAATGTTCACTGTAGTGTTTTCGAAGGGCTGGATCAAATCCTCTGTGCTTCCACAGATACATTCTGTTGGACAGAACATGTCCACTCTGTAGGTCTCTCTCCAAATCCTAAAATATTAGATATATTTATATTAATTAGAAGATTACAGCCTAACAGTTTGTGTAATTAATGAATGCCATATAGGTTAAAAAATGTACAGCTCACTGTACTGATGCTGTTACCTTTATGTCTCCATCTGTCAGAATTTGGTCTGCTTTAGCAGACTCAAAGATGTTGTCTCTGTTAAAGACAAAAGAAATGCCCAAATTGGACCAAGATCTTAACATGTCTAACTTTGACAGTGTTCACATTACATGACCAAATATATCACAGTATACATTGCTTATAACTAGCCTCTACCCTTTTCATATGTAGCTACAGGCTAAAAACCTGCTTTGTGTAAAAGGGTGAAATTTGAATTTGCATGTTTTCAGTAATAATGTTTTCAGTAATAATGCCTACTCATGCTAACCTAAATGATGTAAAAGATGTTTTTCTAACATTAATTGGACACATTAAGGGAAATTCCTGCCTGCTTTTCAACTTCTTTAACAAACAAAACCATAACAATTATTGCTTCATTTCCGTGGCAGAAATGGGTCTGATATGTATGACATAATTCTTACACATCTGGGACAAGGTTGCATCCACAAAAGAAATCTTTTGAAGTCCAGTCGCCCTTCACACCAGCACACTGAAAATGCAGCCAGTTTTTGCAAGCTGTGCATTGTACCCATGGGTAGTGCTTTATGTGGTCATGGAAGACACTGGTGAAAACAGAAGTGAGACAACTTCACTAATACTTCACACTTCATTTTTAGAAGTACTACAAAATTGGTCCATAATTCCATAATTATTCCAGGTTGTCATTTCTGATGTACATACCTGGTTGTCCCAGTTGCTCGCTGGAACAAACATGACTTTATTTGCCATGCCAGGCAATGGCTGCTGGAGTCTGTCTTTTTGGCCTCAGATTGCTGGAGTTTAACTTCTTCCTGCTCCATCTGTAGCATTTCTGCTGCAGTAAGTGGGAAGTCCTGTGTGACAAAGACCTTTGCTATAACCTAAGCATTTGCTTTATTACCAGCATAGACGGATTATCATGACCATGGGCCCTGGACACAAACTCGCCACGGGCCCCTGCCTACACATGCAAATAGTACTCGCGCAAAGGCGCTCTTCCCATTACACACATAACAACACAGCAACACCACAACAACCACAAAATTACTGTCATTTTAGGTCTGTTTTGTTTGGCACCTGCCATGTACAGGACAATATACATATTATGGGAGAGACAGCAAGCTCAAATAGCCAGCCATGGTAGTATTATGGAGTAAAACACACCTTAATTAAAATAAAACCACCTAAAACAAATTGTGAAAGTAATAAAGGCAACATGAATGAACATCAGTAAAGAGCCACAGCTACGACCACACAAAAACAAAGTAAAACTACTCACCAAAACCACCAGCTTTTTCCTGGCCTTCTTCGAGGAAAAGTCCTTGCAGGGTATTTTGCTCGTCTGTTGTGAAACGAAGAGGGCCCTCTTTCAATGAGAACACTCTTTACTTTGTCACTGGATATATTTCCCCACAGCGCAGGATCAGTAACAGTTTCACACCAGGAGTCTTCATCATCATCCCTCTGCTGTATGGCACCCGCCAACATCTCAACCTCCGCTGGGGATGTGAGGGGACTTAGCTCAGGCTGACCTGGCTCGGCCGCCCGGCTGCTGCCCGCCGTAGTACTGCTAGCACTGTCCGCTAAGGTTTCCGTAGGAGGCAGCGCCACTCCACCACTACCAAACGTCTCCGGTGAACTTGCGCTAGCAGTGTTAGCATCCTGCAGGTAGTCCCGGTGAGTTGTAGTACTGCTACTACTGCTGCTATGAGTAGTACCATCATCTTGCCCCACTTTTCTGGTGAAAAATGTTGCGATGGATGGGATTTGCTGCACCAAAGCAGCATCTTTGGCTTCTTTTTCTTTCCTTTGTTTTCTTTTAGCTGATCCACTGAGCTCCCGCTTCTCCATTTTGAAAATGCAATGTATGGTTGACCCCCAGCATACGTACATACGTACGTCATTGTGTCATCACACATTACTGATTTAATCTTATAATTTCTAAAACATTCAAATTATTTTATTATCATACTACATTTTCAAAACCACAGCTATTCCAATATATTTTTTAAATTGTACCAAAAAAACCCAACTCTGAAGGCCAAGGGCCCCTATTGGCTCTGGGGCCCTGGGCACATGCCCACTTTGCCCATGCGGTAATCGTCTATGATTACCAATAAAGATTTAGACACATGAAGATATCAAGTAGTCTAACCTTAGCATTCACATCTTTTATCATTTGCGTTGCATGGTGCAGACGAAGAGCCCTGCACTGGCTGAGAGTCAGAGCCTCCGCAGTGGCCTCAAGATTTCGCACCTCATTCTCAGCAGCCTAGTTAGTAGCAAAACAATTTATTTTGATAAACCCACTGACCACCAATGCTGAACAGGAAGTCAAGTACCTTTATAGAACTGGGACTTACAGAACACACAAATACTCCACAATTAACAGAGTCCTGCTGCTTCCACTGCGAGGGATATGTGACTGTCCAGTCTTGAAGGCCACCTGAAAATCTGAAGACATTTCTAAAAAAAAGAAGGTGGCAGTAGTTAGGTATTATCATACTGTCATATTACCTTACCAATACATTATAAATGTTGTATGTTATGTGACTCACTTTAGAAGGGCCATGTCTTTTATGCTGATTTTTGTGTAGGAAGCAAGTGAATCATATACACGTATCTCTTTTGCTTTGAAGTCAAACACCTACAAGTAATATAAAGCTTTAGCTCAACTGACATTACAGTTTAAATGTAGGGATTTAGCTCAGTCTGTATAATTTCATGTAGGCTGCTCAACAAAACCACTTCCATAAGAAATATCATACAGACCTAACCTTTACCTATCCAATTCCATATAAGTAAAAATATACATTATAAGCTTTAAATCAGTGGTGGCTCACCCAAAGAATGAAATGGTTCCCTGTCTCTGGAGAAGAATGACCCACAATTCTGGGGAGAAATAGCTTGTCCGAGACCTACAGCATAATAATAACATCAGTTTTATTTGGCGGTATGGTACTGTTCTGGGACTCCCTGCTCTTCCACGCGCTTGCATGGAAAGCCTGAGGCAGGAAGAGCACCTTCCTGCCCTTCATGAGCCATCATGAACGGCATAAGCAGGGAGCGCAGCAGCAGGAAAACCCCCCCAAAACAACATTGTTCCGGGATCTCCCCGCTCTTCCACGCGCTTGCGTGGAAAGCCTGAGGCAGGAAGAGCCCCTTCCTGCCCTTCATGAGCCATCATGAACGGCATAAGCGGGGAGCGCATGTAGCAAAGAAGGCCCCCCAAAACAACATTGTCTTGGGACCCCCTGCTCTTCCACGCGCTTGCGTGGAAAGCCTGAGGCAGGAAGAGCACCCTCCCGCCCATCATGAGCCATCAACGGCATAAGCAGGGGGCGCACAGCGAAAATAAATGAATAAATAGATAAAATAAACAAATAGATAAACAAATAAATAAATAAATAAATGAAAATCCCCAAAACGACCATACCGCCAATCCTGGAACCTGCTACAGGAGATGCCAGGAAGCTATCTAGGATGGAGATATTTTCCCTATAAATTTTAATGAGGAATAAACACACACTACCTCTTAGTAATCACTATAATATAAGAAAATATATAATAATAATATAGATGTAACCAATAATGCCTATGAATATTTATTGCATCAATATTTACAGTGAGAGGCTCATGGCTATTTGAGCATCTAGAATAGCTCTGTTGCCGGGGCGCACGTAACGTTCGAAAGCAGAAGAAGACCATCTGCCCATAGCTTTAAGGGTGGACACAGGAGCGACCAATGCTGCTGTTGTTGCTGCTCCTATGCGGAACGAATGGGGCGTGTAGCGTTCCGGAGGGAGACCGCAAAGTTGGCAAAGGAGGCGGAGGCGAGAGGAGAACCAGGCTCGTGACAGGGGTTCCCCTCTCTCCGTGATGAACAGCGGCTCCTGTGGGCTGGCTTGGGCGCGGCCTCTCAGATAGTGGACCATGGAAGACAAAGGACAAAAATCGGAGTTAGTTTGAGATATGATGACTGATGTTCCCCTTCTCTCTCTATCAGTTTTGGAATGTTTTAAGAGGACACAAAGTAATGGCTGTGGACTGATACATCGCCTATGGTGAGGTCTTGAGAAGGATCGAAAGATCGTGAGCGTGTAGTGAATTCTCCGCACCTTAAGAACCCATAAAAGGCTGTGAGGAAGACAGTTTCTAATAGTGAGTCTTTATATGAATCGAAGCACCCGTTCCTTAAGTGAGAGATTAATTTATGCAGAATTGGAGGAATGAAAGGAAGACGAATGTCATTGCCTTGAGGTTTCTCTCTTTTAAAGCCGTTTAGCAGAAGCTTGACGGATGGATTCTCTAGTAAGCTGTTGGTGGATGGGTCCAGGCAACGCAGGTGAAACTGGACACCTGCGAGGAGGCCTTTGATGGAGGACGGCTGCATTTTTTTCGGGACTCGAAACAGTGAACCAGAAAGAACCATACAATGGGAATACTTATAGGAAGAATTGCAACAGAGAAGGAGAAACAAAATGTGGTGAAATAGGACCAGGCGGAGTCATACAATTTTAATGTAGACTTCGCTAAACCAGAACGCATATAGCGAGCAGCTGACAGCATGTATTTTTCCAAGATGGTGTCTAATCTAGCACCGTATGGTGGAAAGGGGGGCAAGGCAGGCTGGATGGCGCCGCTTCTGGACACAGACTGTGGAATTTCTGAAATTCAAATCGAGACAGAGCATCAGCGAACTTATTATCCAATCCTGGAATGTGAGCTGCACGAAAGATGAAGTTCCCCAGTACGGATGCCCAAGTAAGGCGTCTTATGAATCTGTTAATAAATGGAATAGAGGAACGCCCTTTGTTGATAATGTGGACAACCGCTTCATTGTCACAGAAGAAAATTATTTTCTTCCTGGACCAGGATTTTCCCCAGAGAAGACAAGCTATAACAATTGGGTAAATTTCCGTTAGCGCAGAAGAGAAGCACTGGCTGGCAGAGATGACAATTCTTTTGGCCATACATCAGCAAACCACTGATTATTAAAGAACCCCCCAAAGCCCACCGAGGGAGCTGCATCAGTGAATAGTCTAATGGCCAAAGATGATTCGGTATTATCGTTATAGAAAAACGAGATGCCATTCCATTTCTCGAGCAGCAAAGACCAAAACCGGAGCTCTGATCTGCACCCTTCATCCAGAGTTACTGTGTCATGAAGCTTTTCAACTGATTTTGAGAGGTCGAGAAGCCAGGATATGAATGAACGACCCTGAGGAATCACGCACATGGCGAAATTGAGATGACCTAGGAGGGAGAGCAGATCCCTTTTTGAAATGGATTTTGAAACTTGTTCTTTCATGACCTCTCTGATGCGGTTTAAGAGGCAGGGACGCTTGCATGAGAATGCTGTCTAATTTGATACCTAGAAATTCGATGGCTTGGAGTGGACCTGAAGTTTTTTCCTCAGATAATGGGACTCCCAGGTTTTTAAAAGTATCTTTAAGAGTGGTGATAGCGTGATCTGGCTTGGCGTGAGGATAATCTACAAGCAAAAAATCATCTAGCAGGTGAAGCACGAAAGGCAGCTTGCAATTATTTAAGAGAATCCAGCAAAGTGCTTCGGACAATGTGTCGAAAATTTTTGGACTGCTGCGACACCCAAAGGTAAGCCTAACTGCGAAATACAATTTATCTCTCCATTTCGCACCAAACAGATGCCATTGGGAGGGGTGTAAAGGCATGACTTTAAATGCGTCTGTGATGTCAGCCTTTGATAACCATGCTCTTCTACCTGCTTGTTTAATGAGCTTAATGGCATTGTCAATCGAGGCATAATACAGAGAAAAAGGCTGAAGTGGAATAAGACTGTTCACACTTTGAACTACATCGTGATGAGGAGCTGATAAATCTATGATAAGACGCTTTTTTCCAGAATATTTCCGGGTAGCGACGCCTATGGGGTTGATGCGTGATACAGGGAAAGGGGATTTATCCAGAGGTCCAATCATGAAACCTTTCCTGACTTCTTTTTCCAACAGCGTGTCAACAATTTCAGTATCTTTCAAGGCAGACTGCAGATTACTACATGAATGGGACATTTTAGGCAACCACAATAAACCAGCCATAAATCCTTGGAGCAGTCCAGTTAGCAGATAATTCACAAAGCAGCGGTTTGGATGCTTTTTTAAAGCCTTCCCCAGCTCAGCCACGTTGATTGGGTTTGAAGGTTTTATTTTTACTTTCCCTTCCTCACAAGGTGGGTTCGTCTGGGGCACACAGACTTTGGATGACTGTCCCCGCAAAAGCTGCAAGCATGAACATATTTACATTTTACAAATCTGCACACATTCTCATTGAAATTTATGGCACATGGGAGTCCAAAAGGGTGTCACCTTAGGTTCATCGGTTTTTTGACCTGCTGGCGGATGGACTACAGCCACAGATTTGGGACACATGTTGGAAGAGTGTGAGAAAGAGCCGCATATGGAGCAGGGAAGAGCTAGGCGGCCAGTGCAATGCCTGCTGATTAAAGCTAGGTCGACTACAGCCCAGTCCAGTCTTTGGTTAAACCTCTGAATGAACATGGCAGCCTTGGCAGAGAATGACTTATGATATTCATAAAACAGAGTTCCACCGTATGTCATGTCTGCGATGATGGCCAGATAGGTGTCCAATTCTGCTCGACGAGATGGATAGATTTCACAGATTACATCTCGGAACACACCAAAAGCAACGGTAAATTCTGCTAGAGTCAGAGTTTTTGAAAGTCTAGGGTCACTATCCTTCAATATCACAGACACATCACCGCAATCTACCACACGCTTATCACTAACATCCGAGCACAGCAGGATTTTCACGAAATTGACATCGTTACCTGGCTTCTCAAGTTGTAGGAGATAGCAGCAGCAGGAGGATAGAAATGCACACCGGTGGAGATTGGGACTGCACTACCCCGAATCCTGCGCGGGATAGAGATGCCATCGGCGGGCGCCGGAGTGACATCACTGGCCAGCGTCGAGGAAGAGGCAGCAGGTTCCCGGGATGTAAACACGGCGGTCTGGAACGCAGAGCTGGAGGATGGAACGGCTGCGGCTTCTAGGGTCTGGATCCTTGAATTCATGCTGGAAAGGGACGACTGAATGGACAACAGCGCTGCCAAGATAGCGTCGTTTGCTGGAGCTGAGGAGGCGACTGCTGAGGTCGGGGCTCTGGCTCTTTTGGCCGACGGTGCAGCGGCTGGAGTCGGAGCGACTGCTGATTTCTGGGAGCAGTTTTTTCGTTTTGCCGGCGCTTTCCGAGGAGTGGAGACAGGAGAAGCGGAGACAGGAGAAGCGGAGACAGGAGCAGCAGAGACGAGAGCAGCAGAGACGGGAGGAACGGAGACAGGACGCCGATTGACTGGTGGAAACCCAGCAAGATTCAGGAACAGCGCAAACAGTTCCCGGTGGGACGCTCCGACCGGAGCGGTAACGTCGTTGCTGAACAGGAACTCCAACAGTTTAGGAATTGGCCAGTCTTCAATTGATGGTGCGTTTTGGCCGTTACCTTTTCGTGCTATTCGAGAGCTTCGACGGAGGGAAGAAAGAGCCCTCTCATTTTCGATGGCTTCCTCTGATTCAGAGATCTGATGCGGCTCCAACGTGAAACCGTCGGTTTGCCACGGATCTTCATCATCGTGGACAAGGGGCGACGACATCAGGAGCCACAGGGTAAGTACGAACACGAGCAAATCTTTCTTCATACGGGAGCTTTGCGAAGTGTCATCAGAGGAAGCAGGACGGAGGGTCAGGCAGGAGCAGTTTAAATACCCCACTCTGAATGCAATTTGCCAATAGGGAGCGGACACGCAGAGTCAGCTGAGCCATCAGCTGATCTGTACTGACAGCTAGCTGTTAGAGCTTGACGTTGTGGCCTGCCGGAACCAGGGGTGGATTGGCCATCGGGAGTACCGGGACTTTTCCCGGTGGGCCGGTCACTAATGGGCCGATGGACATGGCCTGGCCGTTTTTTTTTTTTTTTTTTTAATTGTATTTATTTATTTTATTTATTCATTTTTTTGCCATGCCTCGCCTTGCTTTGATAACTAGTGTAACTCTCCCGGGCGGCCCGGGGAGAGAGACGTGCACCAGCTCCGGCCCACAGTGATCAGCTGCAGACAGAGAGGTGAGAGGTGATGATTGGCCCGGTGGCTTGTCTGTCTACAGAATGGCCCTATGAGAGGCTTTAGAGGCCCAGGAGTCCCACCCACGCATGTTCTAGACCCCCCCCTCGTCCAATCACTTTTAATGATGAGGAGTCGATGATGAGAGACGGCGCGAGAGAAAAAAACAACAACAACATAACACCACACGAAAAACAAAAATGGAGAAGGAAAGTAAAAAACGCAAAGGCGGTGCAGAAAAATTGAGGGAAAAGAAAAGAAAAGCTCTAGCAGCACAGGCTGCTAAAAGTTTAACTATCACGCAGATGTTTGCAGCAGGGGCCGGCCTGGCCGGAGCTAGCAGCACTGAAGCAGGTCCTTCACGTGAGTCTGACATTGACAGAGAGGCTGAAGAGAGTGAGGCTCCCATCACTGCCCTTATGGTGCAGGAGGCTGAAAGAAATGTTGAGGAAGAAGAGACTCCATGTGAAGGAGGTAGCAGGTATGTGCCTTCCAGAATAGTGTGGATAAACATTCATTAAAATAAATGGTTCAGAACGGTTGCTTAACTGTCTATGAACTTTACTTGACATAATAAATAGCAAACTCTGGATGGTGTGATGTGTTACAACTAAATCTAGTTATCTAAAGTATTGGAAAACAATAACCATATTCATCTATATTGACATCCCCCAAATCAGGTCACCAGAGTTAAAGTGTTTACAACTTAACAAATATGTATGCTTTACATATTTTTTTCAGTCAGTGTTTATGGTTTATTGTCCTTCAACAGTTTAACATACAGTTCAAATTAATAAAACACTGATTAACTATATTACAGTAAAACATCTGCATACATATTACTCATGATGCAGTACACAAAGTATTTCCTCTTATGTCATGCTTCATTGTCTATACATTATGTTGAGCTGTACTATCTTTCTAAAATAAAATTAGTGTTTGTCCATTTTTCCGATCAATATACTATTGTTTTCCATACTTTAGCCAACTAACCAAAGTTCTGATTGCGTGCAGACTCATTATTTATAAGGGCCTAAAAGCAGCAATGCATAGGAAAAAGTGAGCTTCACGGTAGGGAACATGTTGCAAAGATCAGAAAGCATTAGGAGGTATGTGAGCAAGTACTTGAGGGAAACAGGGTTAATGGATAGGGTTTAACATTTATTTATGTATATTATTACTATATATATTTTTTATTTATTTTCTTTCTTTTTTTGTCATCTATCCTAACTGCACATCGAATGTACCACACTCCAGTCCGGTAGGTGGCGGCAATGCACCTGTAAGCTGGATGCCAGCCGCCAATCAAATCCAACAGAAGAAGAAGAAGAAGAAGAAGAAGAAGAAGAAGAAGAAGAAGAAGAAGAAGAAGAAGAAGAAGAAGGAGGAGGAGGGTTGGGCGACCGCAGCTTGGAACCACTGGAGGGCAGCAGGATTCTGGGTGAAACCGGAAGTAGTGGACGTCCGAAGAAGAAAGTGTTTTGGCTGGCGAGCAACACTGCTTTAGTCGTCACAACACCAACGAGGTAAGCAGTGGTCACTTAACACTAATGCGTGTTAATATAAAGGATACATCGGTGAAACGAAAGCGTAGCGTGTCTGCCTCGAGACGTGGCTCAGCCGAAACCACGAAAAGCTCTTCAAGAAGACGCACATCACCACCAGTTAGCATTAGCATCAGGGCTGTAGTGTTAAAATCAGAGGTGGGTAAACTACGACTTCTGTGATCAGATGGACCACGATGCAGTAAGGCAGACCTGGATATACCGCACGGTGTAGGCCTTTATTTTGTACCATACCGGACCAGCGTCATCAGGGTCAAAATTGTTGGTTATGGTTATGATGATATTGTGGTTATTGTTGAATGTTCATTTCGTGAAAAGAAATGGGAGACTACCTGCAGTCTATTACCCGATGATTCTATCCTATGCGCATGTGTGCTATCTGTGACCTTAAAGGCTGGATTATGCTTCCGCGTCGACACAACGCAAGGGAGCTTGCGGACCCCTTAAGGCTGGATTATGCTTCCGCGTCGACACAACGCAAGGGAGCTTGCGGACCCCTTACGTCCTTGCGGACCCCCCTTGCGTCGACGCAAGGGCCTGACGTGTGCCTCCCAAAAATCCTCGACGCGCGTCGAGGCAACGCAACGCCAACGCAACACCAACGCAGCGGCATCGGCTGTGATTGGTCCGCTAACTACATCCGCTGGAGACCGCTATCCGGTTTCCATTCATAAACACCGCCATTTAAACTTTTAAAAGGCTACTTTTATTGTTTTCACCTCGTTTTATTGTTTGCACCTTGTCGCTTTTGCACAAAGAAATAAAACACCAGGTTCTGAAAAATTGTGGATGTTTAAAGCCGGAAAGTAAACAAATACGCTATAACGAGGCTACGACGATATATGTCAAGAGTCTCGGTCGGTCGGTCAGTATGTTTTTTGTAAAGACTGACCGACCGACCGAGACTCTTGGCGTATATATCGTCGTTAGCCTCGTTATAGCGTATTTGTTTACTTTCCGGCTTTAAACGTCCACAATTTTTCAGAACTTGGTGTTTTATTTCTTTGTGCAAAAGCGACAAGGTGCAAACAATAAAACGAGGTGAAAACAATAAAAGTAGCCTTTTAAAAGTTTAAATGGCGGTGTTTATGAATGGAAACCGGATAGCGGTCTCCAGCGGATGTAGTTAGCAGACCAATCACAGCCAATGCCGCTGCGTTGGTGTTGCGTCGGCGTTGCGTCGCCTCGACGCGCGTCGAGGATTTTTGGGAGGCACACGTCAGGCCCTTGCGTTGACGCAAGGGGGTCCGCAAGGACGTAAGGGGTCCGCAAGCTCCCTTGCGTTGTGTCGACGCGGAAGCATAATCCAGCCTTAAGGCTGGATTATGCCTTAAACCTTAAGGCTGGATTATGCTTCCGCGTCGACACAACGCAAGGGAGCTTGCGGACCCCTTACGTCCTTGCGGACCCCCCTTGCGTCGACGCAAGGGCCTGACGTGTGCCTCCCAAAAATCCTCGACGCGCGTCGAGGCGACGCAACGCCAACGCAACACCAACGCAGCTGCATTGGCTGTGATTGGTCCGCTAACTACATCCGCTGGAGACCGCTATCCGGTTTCCATTCATAAACACCGCCATTTAAACTTTTAAAAGGCTACTTTTATTGTTTTCACCTTGTTTTATTGTTTGCACCTTGTCGCTTTTGCACAAAGAAATAAAACACCAAGTTCTTAAAAAATTGTGGATGTTTAAAGCCGGAAAGTAAATAAATACGCTATTACGAGGCTAACGACGATATACGTCAAGAGTCTCCGTCGGTCGGTCATTCTTTACAAAAAACATAGCGCCCTTTACCGGTGTGGCATTGAATTGCATTTCGACACGTAAACCCAACGCAGAACCATCACGGTCTCCAAGCAACTGCGTCGCCGTTGCGTTGCCGTTGCGTGATCACTACGCGGAAGCATAATCAGGCCTTTACGTCCTTGCGGACCCCCGTTGAGTCAACGCAAGGGCCTGACGTGTGCCTCCCAAAAATCCTCGACGCGCGTCGAGGCGACGCAACGCCAACGCAACACCAACGCAGCGGCATCGGCTGTGATTGGTCCGCTAACTACATCAGCTGGAGACCGCTATCCGGTTTCCACTCATAAACACCGCCATTTAAACTTTTAAAAGGCTACTTTTATTGTTTTCACCTCGTTTTATTGTTTGCCCCTTGCTGCTTTTGCACAAAGAAATAAAACACCAAGTTCTGAAAAATTGTGGATGTTTAAAGCCAGAAAGTAAACAAATACGCTATAACGAGGCTAACGACGATGTACGTCAAGAGTCTCGGTCGGTCGGTCAGTCTTTACAAAAAACATAGCGCCCTTTACCGGTGTGGCATTGAATTGCATTTCGACACGTAAACCCAACGCAGAACCATCACGGTCTCCAAGCAACTGCGTCGCCGTTGCGTTGCCGTTGCGTGATCACTACGCGGAAGCATAAAGCCCTGATTATGCTTCCGTGTCGACACAACGCAAGGGGGCTTGCGGACCCCTTACGTCCTTGCGGCCCCCCCTTAAAGCCCTGATTATGCTTCCGCCTAGTGATCACACAACAGCGACGCAGTTGCTTTGAGACCGTGATGGTTCTGCGTTGGGTTTACGTGTCGAAATGCAATTCAACGCCACACCGGTAAAGGGCGCTATGATTTTTGTAAAGACTGACCGACCGACCGAGACTCTTGACGTATATCGTCGTTAGCCTCGTTATAGTCTATTTGTTTACTTTCCGGCTTTAAACATCCACTATTTTTCAGAACTTGGTGTTTTATTTCTTTGTGCAAAAGCGACACGGTGCAAACAATAAAACAAGGTGCAAACAATAAAAGTAGCCTATTAAAAGTTTAAATGGCAGTGTTTATGAGTGGAAACCGGAAAAGCGGTCTCCAGCGGATGTAGTTAGCGGACCAATCACAGCCAATGCTGCTGCGTTGGTGTTGCGTCGCCTCGACGCGCGTCCAGGATTCTTGGGAGGTGCACGTCAGGCCCTTGCGTTGGACGTAAGGGGGGTCCGCAAGGACGTAAGGGGTACGCAAGCCCCCTTGCGTTGTGTCAACGAGGAAGCATAACTTGGGCTTTACTTGGGCTTTAGACTGTACCAAGGACATCACCGAGTGCTCTCTCATGCCTTCACTCAGTCACTACATCCCATTCTGTTATTAAAAGTCACATTGAGGAAGATTCCAGAATTAATACATCTATTGTAGTTTATAATTGTTTATTTAATCAAAATAATACGGCACAAAACATCAGCAGACCTACAAAAAAGATCAACCAACTGTACAGAAAACAAAAAGGTCAGAGCAGGCTCTGTTTAGAAAAACAAATCAAACTAAATAAAATTACATTAGGGTCACTCCATGCCTACTTAGCCACCCATGTACATGACACCTCTCTCTTTTCCTGAAAAGTGGTGAAAATATGCCTTATGGGTCATTCTGTGTCATTTCATCAAATTTCGGAAAATCTTCCCACCTGACCATCTCAGAATGTCCTCAAAAAATTCAAGTACAAAGACACACTTCTTTATAGGACAAACCAAAATATTAGGTCTCTACTGTCAACAGTTTTCTTATGAAACATCATTGAATGAAGGGTAGTTTAGACGGTTTTTGGCATCATACTCTGAAAAGCCATTTTTAAACGGCAATATCTGGAAAACTATCTCACCTGTGGCCTTCAAAATTTCTACAGTGTATATCAGGGGTGTAGCTCAATGATAACCTAGTATGGTAGGTACTTAAAATGTGGCTTGTTGAAATAAAGTAGTACATTTGAAGAGTGGCTGAGCCCCCATTTTTGCAGATAAAAGACTTCTATCACTTCTGCCTCTATCTCTGGTGTTAGCTTAAACATTCTACGAAATATGGTCTCTCTCAGATGATTAGTTTCACATATATTAAGGCTAAAAAATGTATAAGTAAAAAAATAAAAAAGTAAACACATCTTTGCCCATCTTCAGAGTCCTATTACAAAAAACTGACAACAGGTATCAGGTCCAAACTTACTTTTTTTGAAAGATCATATTCTTGTTAAAATCACATAAAAAAATCGGGAGGGTGTTTTGCCTCAATTTGTCGCAGTGATTTTTTAAAAATCCTGATATTGGTGGGGTTTTTGTGGCCGGTTTTGGTACTGCATGTCCTAACAGCCTACCAGTAAACATCACAGGAGGGCAATTCAATTGTGTTTTTTACCATTTACCAAAGACTTATATTTGACTAAATGCTACTGATAAATTATGCCTCACAAAAACATTAAAATGTAGCATAGTTGTAGAGGCAATAAGTCCTTGAATGTGAGTTAAACATGCTGAATGCAGCTTTTAATGTCTTAAACCATGAACAAACATGATAGCATAATATTGAAGACTGTACATTTTGTCATACTTTAAGTATATAAATGACACAACCAAATAAATAATCTTAATTTGAGCATAAAAGATTTTACATTACAGTACAAAAGTCTCCAAAGTTTGATATTGAATAACAGTTTGTCTCTATGCTCACTATGAGACAATATGTGAGTTGTGTATGATCAGAAATAGTGGAAAGGAAGTATCAGAGATGTTTCAGATGAAGATGTACTGGTTCAGTTCATGCACCCACATGGCCCTGCCAAGAGTTTCTACTGGCCAAGAAGAGAGGACATGTGCAATGTCCCACTGCAGCATAGAATTGCAAGGATGGACATTCCCTCTACAGAAACTGGGCGCATGTATGCCATCAAAAAAGATGAGCACAACAGAGCAGAGATGTACATTAGACAATTTGTAAAGTGACTGCCAAATTAATGAATGTGACTAAGGAATTAGATCTAAAAGATGAAAAATGTGTGATCCCTCATAGTGAGCATAGAAACAAACTGTTATTCAATATCAAACTTTGGAGACTTTTCTTTGTAATGTAAAATCATTATGCTCAAATTAAGATTATTATTTGATTTGGTTGTGTAATTTATATACTTAAAGTATGACAAAATGTACAGTCTTCAATATTATGCTATGTTTGTTCATGGTTTAAGCAGGGCTGTATGTTAACTTTTTCAGCACATAGCACTAGTGCTACAGAGGCTGACAGTTTTTTAGCACAGGACCAGAAAGTTGTAGCACACCCTAAAAATGCAGAAGAAGCATCTTTATTACACTTGAACTCATTTTTACATAACAGGCGTTAAAACACTGCCAGTCTAAAGACACTCTGCTGGCCACTGCTTTGTAAATGGCCTCCTGGCCCTCTGGGAAGTGGCCAGCCATTTTTCCGCAACCTTGGTCGGGTCAAAGTCATGGACATCGGAACCAGGGGCGTTGCTAGACATTGACATTACTAAAATCACAAAAAACAGCGGTGCCCCGGCTACAACATGCACACTGCCGTGTACGGTAATGTGCGCACCGGAACCGGACCACAAGGTGCGCGCCTCAGCTTGTATTTTGGGTTAAACTGCATTGGTTTGAGATTGTGGATGAAAAAGAAAATCCATTCTTTTATTATCAATATAAATGAATCTACTGCCAAATATAGTAGCTCGTTAAAACTCAAACGGGAGATTTTACTGGGGCATGGCAGATCAATACTGGGGCACTTGCCCCCCTAAAAGGTGTCTAGCGATGCCCATGGTCGGAACTATTTTCTGAGAGGGGGGGGGGCGGGATTTTTGTTGGGAGGGTCGGGGGATAAACGGTCCGTGTACGTTGCGGCCATCTGACTTATCCGAATCGCAAAACGGATAACGAGTCGTTTCCCGTTTTTCGCTTCAAAATAAAAGAACGAAAAACGGAAAAATGACTCGTATCCCGTTATTCGTTTTAAAAACGGAAAACGGAAAACGACTCGTTAACTTATATTAGATATTGTGTTTATGAATGGGATTCGGGGATGAAATAACAGTGCCATTTTTCATTCCAGATTTTGCCGTACGTCTTTTTTACCCGGAAGGCGCTGTGTTATGTTGTGAAATTACCTGAGAGCCTACTTTGAGACATTTAGAGGGAGCTGTAAAACACTGTTCATAAACGCTCTGACAGCGTCTGACGCTCGCACTTTGAAGTAAACCCACTGTTTTAAACACGCACCAAAAGCGTTATGACGCCGTCATAAAAGCGGAGCCGCCGCCTCAGCGCCGCCGCCACTCAGCTGTTGATCCTCGGTGTGACTGCCGGGATCTGCGCTCTGATCGACCGGGAGCCGCTCCGTGAGTCGGTGTCCAGCTCACAACAACAGCTAACAACAGCGATTAATTAACATAGTGTAGAGTTATGATTAGCGTAATGCGTAAGTCTCTCCTGCTTCCTAGTGTTGCGCAGCCAGGTTTTCAACCTGCACAAGGCTGGGAAAGAGTGCTCGGATGCCGCGGGGAGGCTAATGGGGTGCAGCCGCACCCCCCGCACCCCTAGTTCCGACGTCTATGGTCGTAGTACCATCGTTCTACACAGAAAGTTCTTTTTGGGGGGCTAAATCTGCCCATAGCACCCCGTGCTACAGGGCAGATTAATTCTTAGCACAGGCACGTTTTGTTGTAGCATGTGCGACATATGTGTCGCACTGTACAGCCCTGGGTTTAAGACATTAAAAGCTGCTTTTACCATGTTTAACTCACATTCAAGGACTTATTGCCTCTGTAACTACAACTGTGCTACATTTTAATGTTTTCGTGAGGCTAAATTTATCAGTAGCAT
Organism: Chelidonichthys spinosus; assembly: GCA_029853015.1. NCBI lineage: Eukaryota > Metazoa > Chordata > Actinopteri > Perciformes > Triglidae > Chelidonichthys > Chelidonichthys spinosus. The sequence goes on from JARXKY010000026.1 coordinate 130,069, forward strand.
TTAGTCACATGTAAGTCTTTGGTAAATGGTAAAAAACACAATTGAATTGCCCTCCTGTGATGTTTACTGGTAGCCTGTTAGGACATGCAGTACCAAAACCGGCCACAAAACCCCACCAATATCAGGATTCTAAAAAATCACTGCGACAAATTGAGGCAAAACACCCTACACTACACACAGATATACACTGTAGAAATTTTGAAGGCCACAGGTGAGATAGTTTTCCAGATATTGCTGTTTAAAAATGGCTTTTCAGAGCATGATGCCAAAAAGCGTCTAAACTACCCTTCATTCAATGATGTTTCATAAGAAAACTGTTGACAGTAGAGACCTAATATTTTGGATTTGTCCTAACAAGTGTGTCTTTGTACTTGAAGTTTTACCCTTTATGTTACCAAACGAGGGAATCTGAAGTTTCAGGTCAATATCTCAAATGGTTTGACTGTGGCGTCCATTTGAATTTTAAGTGCCACACCCCTTTTTGACACATTGGAATTTCGCATTTCATTCTTTGGCATTTTTGGAGGCCCATAACTTCTGTTCTAATAGTGATAGAAGGCTGAAAATTGGTCTTCTATCACTATTAGAACAGAAGTTATGATAGTGATAGAAGGTTGGTCCGTTAGTTCATTGTAGTTTGTACTACACAATTCCAAAGGCATAATCAACATTCCTTACTGTTTGGGTGAGAGATGGGTCACCAAAATCCAATTTTTTTTGACAGCCAAAAATATTTATCACTTTTTAGGTGCCCCTAGCACCATGATTAATGATCATATTTATTCTAAACGGGATCATTTGTTATAATTGGGAACTTTTGCTCTTGCCAAAATGAATTTGAAGAGTATGGTACCACTGGTGGGGATTTTATGGGGGTCCAAAAACCCTGTCGGGCAGAGGTGACTCTTTTGGAACCCCATATTTGGACCCCCAAATTACCATGTGGGCACTTGATGATCCTAATGGGATTTATACCAGATAAACATACATATTTGTTCTTTCTTTTAATGAAATAAAACCTTTGACTATGAAGCTCCATAATATGAATTTTATTCTTCATAATGCACCATTTTGGACAATTTTTCCAGAAGTATGGAATGTAGATCAGGGAGAATTCAGTGACGATAAAGCATGAACATAGTGGAAATAACTTAGTATTATGCTCAGTGATGGCAAACAATTAAATATTAAGACTGCTGGCCATTCATTTCCTGAAAATCACAGATTAACCCCTTATCCGATGAAAGAGACCTGCCTGCGACAAGCGACTTGCAGCACGAGCAAGTCTGCAGGCCACTGATGCAAACCATATTCTGACAACAATGGAGAGGGTTCAATGGGCAAAAGAAAGCATTAAGAACATTACATTCTTCTTTGTTAGTGCAGAAGATATTAAAAAACACAAGGAAACGTACAAATTGGAATATCACAGGATACAATATTCCCTGTTGGGTGCCATTCCAACATATCATATTGTTGTGTCAGTGTGCCAGACATCTATGGACGCAGTGCTCGCCAATACAAACTTGACCAAAAAGACCATGACAATATTATGTCACTGCTTCCACAATTTCTTGGATAATCGTTAAAGACACTATTATCTATTATCCAAGAAACTGTCAAGGTTGTATTGGCAAGCACTGTGTCCATAGGTCTGGCACACTGACACAACTAATATGTCGGAATGGCACCCAACTGATCATTTTGGCCGAGGCGTAACGTCTCTCCAATTCGTAGGTTTCCTTGTGTTTTTTAATATCTTCTGCACTAACAAAGAAGAATTTAATATTCTTAATGGTTTCTTTTGCCCATTGAAACATCTCCATTGGTCGCGTCATTCTCTTCTCCTCCTCTCTTCTTTTCTCCACTGTCTGGTGCACCTGTTTCTTTATTTCCTCTTACTATCCTCCTCTCTCTTTCTCCTCCCTCTCTGACCTCCTGTCTCTCCTCTCTCATCACTGCCTGTCTCACCCCTGCCTGCAAACTACATGTACAATGAATTGTATTGGAGAATTCTGCCCTGGGTACAGCTGTTAGGCAGCCTGTCACTTTATTCAGCCTCCTGGCTGATCTCCCCATCGCTAAAAGGCCTACAGCACCTGATTGGACGATCGCTTTCACAGCTGTCCTGTCTGCTCCCGGATTTCTAACCGACCAACATGGCAGCTTGTTTGGAAACTTTCTCTTATTTTTTTACGACAATAGTTCACCGAAATGTGTCTCTGAAAACATTTTATGCAAGAAATAAGCTATGCGGTTGCTGAATCTGTCTTTATTTTAGATTGACAAAGGTCAGTTTAAAAGATTTTCGAGAGCTTGCGGGAGGAGGCGGCACCCCGTCTCTCGAAGGCATTGCATGGCTGACAATGAATGGGAAGCATGGAAATAACGCTGCCTGTGGCCACTTTCCCCGGCCTCCATTAGAGACCGGCCGTTATTTACCTCCACCGACAGTGAGACCGGCCAATGTTGGAGACCGGCCGGTAATAGAATACAGGCCAGTATTGGAGAATCTACGGTAACTCGCTAGCAAAGAGCTGTGTCCTATGCGAACCAAAACAACATTAAAACGTTATTACGTTGTTGTCGCGTTAAAACGTGCACCTATAATATTACACCTTCCATTAACTCCGCCAGCCAAACCTTGCCTGTGTGTATAATGGGTTAGAGACATCTTAGTAGGAGCTGGCGTTACAATGCAGTATTGTTGTCACGATACCAACATTTTGGTACCGGTACCGGTACCAACATGTGTTTCGGTACTTTTCGGTACTTTTCGATACTTTTTCAAATAAAAAGTGAACGCAAAAAATGTCATTACTGACTTTATTTTAATAGAAAATCTTAGAACAATAACATATTAATCAGCAATTAAAATAAAATACCACAAAGACAAGCTTTTCTAATGAACAACATTTTCAAAAATGTTAAAATATAAATACAATAATATAATGTAAAATATAATAATATAAATAAACCAGCTCTTTTTTTTCTTCCAGAGCTACTTTTGTTAAGAGTGAAGGGCGGTGGCGCTTGCTTTTAGCACTGAATGTGACTTTTCTTCCTGAGTAAATGACCTGTCGTTCCCTGAGCTCAGTGTGCAGGTCTGGGTTCTTGTCCTTTAAGTGTTTGGCTAAGTCGGAAGTGTTTCCGCCGTAAGCCATGCATGTTTTAAACACCGTTTACACAGTGGTGCGTCGGTGTTAACTGCCTCGCTTTGCGCATTTGTTTTAAGCTTAAGTATTACCATATCGCACTTCGCGGCGCTGGTTTGTCCGCAAGTTGCGGTGTGGTGACGGTTGCAGCAGCCATTCTCCTCCGTGCTTCTCTCGCTTGCGCTCTCTGCTCTCTCCAAGCTTTCCTCCTGCTCCATTTGTTGCTACCGTCCACGCTGTTCGCTAACTTGCTAGCGGTTTCCTCCGGCTTGCTTGCTTTTTCCTTTTATCTCCCCAAGCTGCGGCTCACTCCTCGCTCCTCTCAGCTGTAGTTACAACGCGGTGAATCACGTGGCGAGTTCGCCGCGCTGTTGCGGCGCTGCCGGCGGCGCTGCAAGTACCGGTCCCGTCCAAATGCAATATAGTACCGTTTTAAATGCCTCAGTACCCCGGTACCAAATTAGTACCGGTATACCGTGCAACCCTACAATGCAGCATTTTACTGAGTAAAACGAAGATGATTTGGTTGCAGCGGTGAGTGACTTTTGTGTTCTTGCTTTGAATCTCAGATTGATCACCAACAGAGTGGCCGTGTGTGCAGGGTTTGCTTCCTCACTTTCATAAAGAGCCACTGTGTCTGCAGACCAACAAAGACAACATGGAGGCTACAGTAGGAGCACAAACATGGTATGCACATGTACTCTTCACATAGTTTACTAGGCCTTGGCCTCGGTGGTACCCATCTTTAGCCATTATAAGGAAGTACTGAGGGCTCTAACTAATCGATTAAAATCGCCTACAAAAATAGTTCATCATCAATTAGTTGAGTCTATTTTTGAATGCATGACATCGTACATGTTATGCCAAATACACACCAGCAGCCGGAGGTGAACTGTCATGTAGTGTCTATCGAAAGCAGCAGCGAGTTCAGCCAGCTAATGCACAACACAGCCAGCCATATGTTAAAGTCCCAGTCGGACAGAGGGCACTCTGTCAGATTTTGAATGTTTACAACTATCATGCTCCTCCCCCACGAGCACCGAGCTCCTTCCCCTCCTTGCCCTTTGAAATCCCTTAGATCACGCCACCTTTGAAACGCGGGTCCGATGTTGACTATGGTTTTATCACAGGCACCGTCGCAATTTTTATTTTTTTCCTTAATTTCCACCTGTGTATTCTTTTCCTTTTGTTGTTTTGGACCTCCCCGTTTCAGTTTTCAACCGAGGAATTGGAAGCTTGTTGCTACTTCCCTCCACCTCCCCCTGTGATAGTGGAACGACCCGAGGATGGAGGGGCTCTGTGTGTGCACGAACACAGTCCTGTGTGCTGAGTGGACAGGATGAGCCAGGCTTTGTCGATTTTTTGCAAAACAAACGACAGGCTCTAGGTGCACGTAGATGCACGCTTTTTTTTCTAAAACCGGATGATTTATGTTGTTCTATCGGAGCATAGTCTCGGCTTCGGTGAATATGATCAAAAAATGTTGCCGACTGGGACTTTAACCTACCGGTATGTTTAGAATGTTTTACTGTCTCCCTGCAGCAGCAAAAAAGGGATTAGTGCGGCAAGCAGGACTTCCCCTTGCTCCGTGTGTTCTGACGTACTCCAGTGTTTTTCTGCCAACCTCACAAACGCACAATTGAATAAGATATTACCCCTTTTAAATAGTTCGAAAAAATAAAATCAATATATGGCGGTCAATGATGATTTTCTGGAATCTGGAATCAATTTGTGGCGTGTTGATTCTGTGGCGCTGCACCACACATTGGTCTATGTATGGGAAACACCGGAGAGAGAACACTAGGAAAAAGAAAAGGGAAAAAAAAAAGTATAGGATCACCCTTCTGTCGTCACCATCATGGGAGCTGTCCAAGATGACAGCCAAACCAATAGGACTCGAGTTATTGGGGCCCTATGAAATCCGTTTGTGAATTCTCTTCCATTCAGAGACCATTCAAATATGTATAAATATTGATTCAGTTGATGTTTTCTGCATCAATAAAATCCTATGGTCCTTTTTGCTATAGTCAGAAGCGATCCGTAGACTATGTGGATTTATCCATGACAGGGATTTACACAGCCGTTCCAAAGTTTGGAGTCGTCTGCCACAAAATCTTGGTTGATTACAGTCAGATGGATGAAAGGCCGACTCTCTATTTTTGAAATGTCTTTCATGCTTTTAGCTTGTAGAAAGTTCTCTTTAGTAATACATGTTACTTTGTATGAAAGGTTAGCTAAAAACACTGGTTCAAAATGGTTCAACCAGACTGATGGTTGAAAGGGAAGAAAGTAACAAAGGTCCCTATAAGCAACAGTTGAATAATTGAATAGAAATCAGCAGTCATTGGTAAAAGACACTGGAAGCTTGGATTTAAATAGGAACAGCTAAGGCTGGACGATATGACCTATAAATAATATCAGGATACAATCTAAAATAAGTATTATGTACAATATGCATCACAGTATTTTTAAATCTCCGTTAAATAAATGCACAATTTAACCCTTTGATGCATGCAATCACACCAGTAGGCTGGGTCTAAAATAATTAGGAATACTACACCACCATCTGGTGGTTAGACGCCAGAATCCAATGCAAAATCCATTTGATTCATACAGCTCGGTTTTATGGATGTAGTCCATGGCTGCGCACATGGGACACCTCATGGTGGCCAGAATCACCTCCATAACAGTCACTATGAAAGCACCAAGTAAAGTTGCTGCATATTGATCAGGTTACAGGTGTGGGTGCAGTTACAAGATCAGAAGAGTAGATCATATGATGCATCGATTCTGAATTGAAACATTTTCAGTACCAATTTGTCAGCTTTCAAGTCTGCTCCTTAATTCACTCTGGGCGCGACACAGCTTGACACGCACCCAAGTCCCCACCCAGGTGCACTATGGCAAGCTCTTTGACGTCAAGCCTGGTGTGTAGACCCAGTGCCATGGAGTCAATCAAATTTATGCTTGAAACTCTCAATTATACAAAAACGTACTGGAATCACTTTACATTTTTTTAAGAAACTAAAAAAATATAAAATCATTTTAAATAAGATTATCATAAATCATGAGGGGAACAAAACTAATTTCTCTTTTATGCTGTATTTTTTTTAATTCTGCCCTATTTTTCAGTCCTCCACCACATTCGTGAGCTAAAACGCTTTTTCAAGTCAATATCCTATTTGGTCCCATGCCTCGCTGCATGCGTGTGAGTGACAGATGAACCTGCATGCATAACCAGTCAAAAATGTCCTGGATAGTAAACTGGTTGACTGTTGACATCCCTAGTGTGTGTGTATATTCATCTATATGGATTTATGGATGAATATGAAGAGTGACCCTGTCTCTGGAGTGTTACTGGAGTTTTAACCTCTTCCTCTCTCATCAGGTTCTTGATTTAGGTGAGCTGCAGAGTCTTGTTCGGATGTGTGATCAGAAAAATGGCGGTGGCCGTGGTGAGATGTCCAACAGTGATGATGTGGACGAGCTTTCAGCCAGTGATGAATCTGAGCCTGAAGAACGACCCAGCAATACTGTCTTTGACCCGGAGCTGGACGGCGATGATGACGACGACGACGACGACGAGGTTCGGGACGTTGAGATTTCTACTCCAGCTGCTGGACACAGAGCTCAGTGTTCATTCAGTCTAAGAGGAGGGAACTCAGCCTTCTCAAACCGCAGCCACAGCATCTTTGAATGCCTGGACAGTGTCACCCGGCTGGCATCCTCCCCTCTGAACCACGATAATGTTCCAGACACAGTATTCGCTCGGCCTCTTCCTCCACGGTCCAACAGGAAAACGAGCCAGCCTGCATCCACCTGTGTCACACCAGCAAAGAAGAGAGCAGTCCCAGACTACATGGTGCACCCTGAGCGCTGGACCCACTATAGTCTGGAAGATGTGACAGAGACCAGTGATCAGGGCAACAACAGGGCAGCTCACCAATTCCTGTCCAGTCTGCAGCAGAGGAAGAAGCAGCAGGAGAACCGCAGTGATTCCTCCTGCAGCAATCAACAGAAGATGATCTTCTCCAGACCCAGCGGGCTGCTAAAGGAAGAACCTGCTGATCAGCTGTCAGCTGTTGCAGGCAAAGACAAGGAGACTCGCCTCAGTCACCTGGAGGACGAGGACGAGGACGTGGAGGATGAGAAAGAGATGGCTGGAGGAAGGAGGACAGGCCAGAGGGTAGAAAAGACTGAGGAGAAAGACATGAGGGCAGCTGTGATTCAACCAGCGGAGAAGAAACAGGTGGAGAAAGACAAAGAGGAGAAGCTGGAAGAGGCCAACCCTGCCTTTACCTCCTTCAGGAAGACAAAGCGTATAAACTACAGGAAGAACTCAGGAAGAGAGGACAACTGAGCAGGCAGCTTGCTGCCACCTCATCACTGGCAAAAAAGAATGCAAACAGCATCATTCATCTTGTATAAAAAACAGCTACGGTTGTCCAGACAAATCTGCTGACTTTACTGTTGTAAAGAGTAACTTTACAAAAGCACTGTAACAGTCAACTATAGATTAAAGTGTTAGTGAAAGTTTAAGTGTTTATTTGTTCTGATGTTAGCATGCCAACTAACTATTTTACCAGATGGTGAAGTAAGCTAGATTTTCATCCTTTTATTAGCTGGCTACATGCTGCTAGCCGTAGTGACTGTGTAGCTTCTTCTGTCTCCTACATCTAACTGCTTCCTTAAATAATTTTCAAAGAAAACTTTTTTTCTGTTATGGTTGCAGTTTTCATGACGTGGTTAATGTGAATTGACTTGATTCTTTTATAAAACATCTGGGTCTGGTTTGCAATAAGTATTGTGTTTCGGACGTAAATTCAAACTAGTCAACATTGACTTGTGGTTTCACATGGGACATGAACCATCATCTCTTGGGTGAAAATCCTGCGTTGGTTTTGGCCATCACCTAGACTTTCCCTTCTGGACTTTGATTAGAAACGTATTTGTGATGTATCAAAAATAAACCCATCATCAGTTGAATCCAGCCTGGAAAACAGATGTGAAACCTCCTCATTTTTTGTTAAATAAAAGAATAAACATGAGGGCAGTGAGCACATCCTGATTAGCACAGCTGTTCTTCAGGTGGTCAAAAGGGGGAGATTGATCCTGATTTGATTTAAATGTATTGTGGCATGTTCTGTATTTTGTAATTGTCTCAATAAAAATATTGATTTCTATTTGTTGTCCTTTCATAAACATTCTAGGCTCATTTGAGCAAAATATAGAAAAATGTGGCTTGTTGAAAATTAGATTATTTACATTTATATCTTTGTGTTATTATTATTAGTATTATTAGAAGTGATGAAAAATAGGATGATTCCTTTAGCTTTTGTTTGAATCTCTATCTCTTGTTGTAATGATGATGTCCAAAGGTTTTGCAGTGTCGTCAACAGTCTTATAGGGACAATTGGCCTCATTCACGAACCGTTCTTAAGAACAAATTTGTTCTTAAGTCCTACTTACAAAGTTTTTGCGAAGATTGTGGCATTCATCAATGTTTTCTTATCCAGGATTTGTTCTTAGGTACGAGCAAATCCTACGAACACTCAGGAGTACTCTTACGCACAAATGTGCTGACATGTTTGTTATGTCACTATAGATTAATAGTTACTTTCAGACACACTTGGACGGACGGACTCGGACGCTTGCAGCTCATTCGGACATTGTTTATTTTCCAGAATGCCCTACAAGAAGTTACGTCATTCTAAACTAACATTACACCTGAACTCTCACTGCACATCCCCCTTTCTAAGTGCATTACCAATTTTATTATTAACATCCTCACAGTTAAACTGTGGATTAATCATATCTGTGTAACCATTAGTTAAATCACATCTCATTCATTCAGCCATAGAAATTATTCAGAAATTATTCTAGATTGTAACTATAACAATAATAAAGACAATAAATGAAACAGAAACAAACTCTCTGTCTGTGCTCTGTCAAAACATTTAACTTAACCTTCTTTCATATATACTCATTTGAACTTTTCTCTTCTTTTTTTTTTACTAGGAAGGTGGGGTGGACTACCCATTCCTTCCGCTGAGTGAGGGGATTTATTCTGCCCCGTGCTGTTCACTCAGACACCCAAGCATCTTCTATCTATTTC